>JABUQX010061920.1:5000-27768 GCA_015478945.1 Trachelipus rathkii
TATATATATATATTATATAGGTATTGCTTGAAAATATATTAATTGATTGTTATTAATAAACATGAGAAAATAGTAAACCATTAGTATATATAGATATCTAATATATGTAGTATATGTTGTTTATTCCCTATTTATCATATACATGTGTTAATAATAAAGATATAAATACAAATAAATAATATAATAATAATATTGATAAATAATATTAATATTAAACTCAGCGTATACTGTACATATAGTATATATAGATATATTACATTATTGCAGTGTTGCCAAAATTGTAGATTTTCATGATGTTGAGGAGATGGAGTGACACTGTCGATAAATATATAGATACCAAGTCATATTACTTATAATTTATTAAAAATAAAATAATATACTATTATATTTATTATCATATTTGTGAGTATATATTATTATACGTGATAATTACGTAGTATTATAATTAATTATGTAAGCCCTGATAATAACCTAATATAATATTTAAATGCGGATGTAGAGAAGAGAAAGAATAGAAAAGAAGAGAAAAGAAAGTATGAGATGAGAGAGGAGAGAGGAGAGAAGTAGAGAGAGAGAGAGAGAGAGAGAGAGATTATAGAAGGAAAAAGAGGACGAGACAGAGTGATAAACAGATGAAGAGAGATGAAGAGAGAGAATTCTTTTTAGATTACAATTTCTCGTTGTTATCTCATATTTAATATAAGAAAGAATGTTGTGTTTAGATTGCATTTAAAATGTTTTGATTCTGTTTATTCACTAACTTTTGGTGGCGTATAAAAAAATATTTTATATAACAAAAAAGACACATTTCTTAATTTATCGATCTTGGTCTACTGGGATTATCTCTCTCAAAATCTATTTTCTATTTATTTGTATAGGAGTGATGTCGTTAGGGTGGAGAGGAGAGAGGGAAGTAGAGCGTGTAGAGAGGTAGAGAGTGAGAGGCGTAGAGAGGTATTTTTTTATACAGTATCTAAAAGCGGTCATTTCAAAAGTTTGGATAAAAGTTTTTTCATTAAACTCGTTTCTTAATTTTATCTATTACATAGCTATTTCATAATAAGTATAATATTATAAATAAAAAAGATATATATATATATATAGAGTATAATATATATATATGGAATAATATTATGAGTGTTTTTTGTTACATATATATAAATATTTGAGCATATTTCAATAATTATATCTCAATATATATAATTAATCGGGGTACGGGCGTCGTTGAGATATTTGTCTGATATCGAATATATTAATATTGTGGTCGAAAATTGTTATAAGAAAAGTATCTTATTGATAAATTATAATATTAATTTAAAAAATCTATTCACCTCTTAAGTATATTAATATTGGAATTTATTGTGTGGTGACTTTACCTTAGAAGGGAACTTTGCTAGGAGAAGCAACATATTGTTGTGTGCCATAGTTCAAGGGCTGGGAACAACACCCTATTTGACTATTTACCATTCTGCATGCCGTGCTGCAACCCACCCAGCAGGTGTCCTATGCTGTGGTAGGATGAAGGTTCTTTTTCTATTTTTTTCTCTCTCTTTTTTTTTAATCTTTCTTTTTTTTTCAATGGAAAGATTTTCACCACCACCGCTTCACCGAAGTAAAGCCCTATCTAGGAGGGGGTGTTCTCAATTTTTAAGTCCTAGCAGAACTGAAGCCAAGCCCAAGGAGAGAATAGCTACATCTCACTGACCTGCCCAGTGTGGCGGAAGCCTGTTACCCTTAGCTTCTATGTATAGCAAGTGCTATCTATAACACTGAGCTACCGGTACTGTCTTGTACGTGTTTTTATAATATAGTATTGAAGACAATACAATATTAATAAAACCATATAAGTGAGATTATAAATCATATACTTGAGATGTCACACCATTTTCAACATTAATTAATAATTATATCATTTTCTATTATTTAAAACTTTCTATTATTAAGAACCTAAACACAAATGTTTAAAGCTTTTTAGTTCTCGATGAATATTGTGAAAATGTGGAGAATAATTCAACATTGAATATTTTCATAAACACAAATTTGCTATATTTCATCATCAATCACTACTAATACTACATAATCACTATATTATATTATTTATTTAATTATTATATTATTTAATTATTATTTTTTATTATTATATATTATTATTATTATTATTATTATTATTATTATATTATTATTATATTATTATTAACCATCATCATTATTATTTATATATCATTTATTATTATTATTAATTATTTATTATTATTATTATTATTAATTATATTATTATTATTATTATTATTATTATATTATTATTTATTATTATTATTTATTTATTTATTATTATGCTTTCAAATGTTTATCTGAGCATTCGTTATTTGATTATATTATATATTATTATTATTATTATTAATTATTATTTTTTAATTTATTATATATGCTACTATGATTAATATTATAATATTATATATGCTCTAACACATTATAATTAAATATTTGATATATCACTAAAATATAAATATTATTATTAACTTCACTCAACGTTTTATAGATCTCTCAAAGATAAATTAGATGAGAAGGGGTTTCATGACACCCTTCCTTTCCAGGTGGAAGAGAATTTGATTAATAATTTATTCTTCGATATTGTTCTCGAGACGATTTGCCTTGTGAGAGAACGTAAGCTTCAACTTCTTATTTAATTGTATTATTTTAAATTCTTCTCTTTATAATTTATTATTTTCAATATAGTATGTATATGATTAATTTTCCAAAATAGACAAGAAAATAATAAAATGATTTTAAAAATATTTGAAAATATTTCCCGGATTACAAATGAAATAAAATTTAAATGTTTAAAATTTTACAATTTAAATCCAAATATTTTATTTGAGTAATCTTTTTAAGAGTGTGTTGAACTGTCACTATTGAACCAGAGACTCCTTCTCTCTACATCTTTAACTCTTATCCTCCATCTCTCTCTACTCTCTCGTGCTCTCTCTCTTCTCTCTCTGCTTCGTCATTCTCATCTCTCTCTCTCTACAATTTTTTTTCTTCCTCTCGTTCTTCTTTGCTCTTCTAAATTTCATCAGTAGTAGTGATTTACTAGAAACGCACTTCTATCCACTTCAAATAAATCATCTCTGATTATCCTTCTTCTTCCAAACTCTCTCTCTCTTCTTACTCTCTCCTGTCATATTCGCTTATCCCCTTTGTATATATTCTCCTCTGCGTCCATCACACTCGACGTATCTGTGAACATAAGTGTATATAAAATGGTAGTTTTAATAACTAAATCTAAATTAAGGTCTATACTTACCTTTAATGCTAGGAACATAAGTGATATAGAATACTTTTAATAATATAAAAATAGTTTTATCTCTATAGAAATATATACTATGTGTAAGGAAAATTTTTTTTTATTGTGAATATATATATATATATATATATATATATATCTGGTCGAAAATTGGTCAAAACAGTGATGAAAACTCATCAGCAAAAGTAAATAAATCAACTATTGAGTCATATTGAAAATCTCTAAAAGAAAAAAAAAAGGAAATAAACTTCGAAGAGAAGAAATCCATAAAAATACATTTCCTAACACTTCTGTCGCGCGATGTCTTCTCTCATTGGAATGAGTTTGTTTTTTAGTGCTATTTGTCGTTAAAGTTACAAGAGTGTGTGCTATACGTGACTATAAACCACGCCTAAGAAATTAACATAATAATAATAATAATAATAAATCAAATTAATAATAATATATAACTCAATAATAATAATACATAATAATGATAATAATAAATGTAATAATAAATTAATAATATAATAAAAATTAATAATATTATAATAATAATAATAATAATAATATTAATAATTAATATATTGAATTTAATTAATTGAAATAATATTATTTAATAATAATAATTAGAATAATAATATATAAATAATGATAATATATAATACTATTTCGCTTTTTTAAACAATAAAATGCTATAATAATATAAGAACTTAATATTAACACTTGACAGGAAAAAATAAGAATGGTCAGAAGTAACTTTCAGTATAACTTATTTAGATACTATACTAACAAGGCTTGTGATTTCTTTTGCCCAGGGGTGCCATGCGTTTACATTTTAAAAAGGAAAATCATTCGTTCTAGAGATATAAAATCTATTATAATATCTATTTATTATAATTATTTTCTACTCAATATGTATATAATCTAGGTGATATATATATATATAGGATATATTAAATAATGTTAATATTATATATTATAATATATATATATATATATTATATATTACTGCTGTAATTTCTTATATTTTTTTGAATAAGACTCTATTCTCAGTACTTAATTTATTTTGATACTATGTTTAATATCTTATCTTAATTGCTTAAGTTAAATATTTTTTATACATATATATGTATAATAATATATTTTTAATATATATAGTTAGGAGAAAACAGTATAGGTACTAGGACCCTTTTACTTGTGTGATAAATATATACTCATATTATTATTTATATATATATTATATATATATAAGTACTATTCAGGCATTACATAAGTATACATTAGTATTATAAGTTCCTTGCTCCATTTTTCACTTATATTATTTATTTTAAAAATAGAAAAATCTAAAAAATATGTGATGTATCAATATGAATATCTCATTATAATTAGCTCTCATAATGTGATCGTAATTTTGTAGTTATTGCTATCACAAAATAATATATATATATATTTGTAGTGAGTTCCAGTATAGGAGGTAGCTTATATTTTTCTCATTATATATTTAGTATTATTTATTATTTTTATATAGTTATATATATATATGATTTATAACTAACTATACTTTGGTATACTTATTATTAGAATAACGCTCTCACCTAATATAACTGTTATATACTATCTTATTTAACTTAATTTTAAATTTAACAATAGAAATAATTTCAAAACGAAAGAAGAAAAAAAAAGATAATAATACGAATTAAATCATCATAGTACGATTGGAAATTGAATTTGATTTGTGATTTGCCATTACTTTTGTAGTGTCTAGGGTCTTATATGACTCCATATAAGGTAATCTATTATATATATTATATATACTAGTAGTTAAATTTATAATGTATATAAGATAATATATAAATATATATATATAATAGTACTAATTTTTATTGATTATATATATTATATTTATTAGTATATTATTTAAATTAATTGTCGTAAATGAACAATACATGTGCGCTAATGAAAATGTCGTGTATTTGTGTGTCTGTTTGTGTGTGGAGTGTGTGTGTGTGTGTGTAGATGTGTGAGATGAGTGCGCGTCGGTTTGTAAAATCTGGAGAGTGTGGGTTAGTCTTGTTTGTGTTTGTCACCCATACAGGAAGCCCAAACTGGTCTACGGTACAGATTGTTGAGATTTGTGTTACTAAACTTTGACCATATTAAGGGATGAACTAGACTGATCTCGTTATCTCAATGTTTTTCTTTCTCTTCTTAGTTCGACTCTCTTCCTAGGTTTCTTCGATGCTCTTTCTCAACATTGGTCGATTTTTATGTGTTCGCTTTATATATAAGATATAATGATTATATATATATATATATATATATACTATATATAGTAAAAAAAGATTAATTATATAAGTAAAAATAATATTTAAAAATATAAACTTATAAGTATATATAATCTTTATGTTTATTGAATATATAAATATTTTAATATATTATTATAACTATATAGATATATATAAAAAGTATTTTATTACTCTTAAATCTTATATTAGATATAAATATATAATAAAAAGTTATATATAGATATTGACTGTTTGCGATACTGCTATACTGACTATATATAATATATATACTATTATAATTAGACATATTACTCGAGGAAATGAGTATACAGTTTAATACTATGTTATCATGATATATATAAATATAATCAATATAATTATATATATAATGTACAGTAATGAAGTACTTGCATAGACGATAGTATAATGGTTATACTAATTAATAGTTATAATAAATAATATAATAATCTCTTTTATAGAGGAATATATGAGTATATCTATTATATAAAACTTATAAAATATATATATATAAAACTTACTTTATTTATTTATATGTATTTATACTATATATAATATCGTATATTATATTGTATATATATATATAATATAATATACGTAGTATAATAGTAATAATTACATATTATAAAACTATATTATATATAATAAATACATTTTAATATATATATAACTATATATTATATTATCTGTATTATTTTTATACTGAAATAGGTATAATATATATATTATATATATGCATATAAATTATCTATATAATTATATGTATTTGTATTGTTATAGTATTATTATAAATATAATCAAATAAATATTATATATTATATTTATATATAGGTTTATATAAGATGTTGTTATGTATATAATTATCTAAGTTTCTGATAGCGATATTAATATACTAATGTATTTATACTATACATAATAATAATATATTATTTCTACTATAATTTATATAATATTATTATATATACAAAGGACGTTTCATAGGTTCTCATTGAATATAGCTCAAGGGAAAGTCAACAGAGAATCGAGAGGAAAGTGATGATAAAACTTTGCCATCTTCTAAAATAGATTCTCAAAATTTTTATACATTAGAATATATATATATATCCATTAATCATTATATTTTTATCATATTTTCCTATTGATGTTGTTCACATAAAATAGTACTTGAATACGATGTATTAGAGGTTACTACTTGCGAATGTTTATTTGGCCTCACTTTTGCAGATTCTCTGAGAGTGAGATAGAGATAGAATTAGATAATGTATATATAAACTAGATAGATAGAATAGAATATAGATAGATAGAATAGATAGATATAGAGAGAGAGAGAGAAGAGAGGAGGGAAGAAAGGTAGAGAGAGAGAGTAAGCGGACCGAGAGAAGGATCGAGAGAGAGACGCAAAATTCGAGAGAGAGAGAAGAGGTACGCTCCATTGTTAATCTATATTCATATTATAAGTAAATGACCAATAGATTCTTTAGAAGCATTCTTTTCTCTTGGGCATTATTGATTACTTATCCTACTTTTTAAACACATAAATACATTAAAAATAGCTTCTTGATATTTCAAAAGCACATTTTTTTCCAGCACTATTATATTATTACTTTTTATTAAAAACAAGTTAAAATAGGCTTTGAAAGTATTTTCCTTTAAGAGTTGAAACGTCATTAGTAATAGAATGAATGCATTTCTTTTTGTTATATTTAAATGCATTACATCCAAAAATAAAACTCTCATAACGTGGAGGGAAGCATTTGGTAGCTATTTAACCTTCTCAGCAGATCCGTAAGTGACGTTCACTGATAGTGATGAAATGAAATATTAAATTCTCGGTCACTATTGAAGTAGAGATCGAAGGGAGAGTATAAATCAACATGCAGAATATATGTCGTTTTTAATGAATTGTTTATGCTATGTGAACTATCTAATACATAATAAATATTGTGAAATAATATTCAAATTTAATTTAAATAATCTTCATGGAACTTTACGAAAAAATAATTTAACTAAGTAACATTATTTTTAACTAAAATATAAATAACTTTCTCCAAGTTATTGGTACCTACAATTAATATTTTAATTATCAGCTTATATATTATATAATTATTATAGATCTCATTTAAATATGTTTGTCTAAATATATATGTTGACAGTATATGACATGAAAGAATTATAATTATATATATAATATATTAATAATATATAATCTATAATATAATAATTATATAATATAATAATCAACTAACTTTCTTTACCTGTTATTACTCTCATATTCTTTAGTATTTATAATAGGAAACATGATCACTCTAACTTAGTAGTGTTCTTGCTCGAATTTGCAGTCATCATGACGCAAAAGCCACCGCACGCGCGCGGAGGATACAAATATTACTCTATATAATAAGTTATACTAATATTTATATATCATATTAATATTTTATAATATATATATATATATAAATATATATAGTATATTAATACTATTACTATATTATGGCTCTCTTGTACTTTATATATATATACTGTATATATTTTATATTGGGAAGTTACGTCCTTCGATAAACGCTGAGATTAAACTTCTATTGCAGCATTTTGGATGTAGAGGTACATCCATGACACTCCAGTGCCCCCAATAGTGTTTTGGCATCCTTACTTGCTCTCATGTATCCAACATTCTTCTTACACGGGGAGTAGACTCTCCATTATCACAAACAGACCATTATAAAACACAACTACCATTACAAAGAAAAAAAGACACCGTTTTTGTTTTTCTCTCTATTTATACCCTGTGGATTAATCCGTTTGTGTGCGGGAATATTATATTTTTTTGGGGGTGGCCGAAAAGATATCTCTCAGATCAAGGTGCGTTCTGCGCTTGTCGTAAGGGAAGTTTGGCGAACTAAGTAGGACGCGGGAGAGTGTGGTAGTGGTTCGGCGCAGACATAGCTACTATACCTTATCTCTCTTTATAGGAGTGATATTCATGTGTCTTTATGCATGCTCGAGACACTAGGCAGAACAGAGACGCCATTGGTAGGCCACCTGATTTTCTTTCGAGGAAACTGTTTAGTGAAATCTGTTATGCCTTCGGTTACCATGATTGTTACGAGGAAATAACTGGCTGATAGAGGAAAAAGCTTGGGAGTGGTTGAATAATGTATGTGTAGAAAAGTGGTAAATTTGATTTGCTTGTATTGATGACTGAGCCCACCATAAGTGAGTGCAAAGGAAGTGGGGGAGGGACGATGGCTGACGGGTAGTGGGTTGGAAAATGAGAGGTGCTGGATCCTCAAAGTGTTAGAAGCTGCATGCAGAGAATTTAAGGTGGGAAGGGAAGTAGTGCGAATTCTGTATGAGAATAACTAACCTTACAGCGAGAGGATTTGGTGTGAGAATTTCTACTTTTTTTTTAACTACGAAAACCCAGAATTATAATGATAATTTTAAGTATGAGATGGTTAAGGTAACGAAGGTCATTTGGAGTGGGAAAGGAATGTGCTGCGGTTCTGGCCATATAGTGGGATATGTGTTGAGAGGGGAGAATGTTGGACTATCCTGGTTGACTAAATTATGACAATAAACGATCTCTTCAGACGGAGTTTTTTTCTCGTGGAGACTTGCTGTTATTCAGATTAATTGTTGTTGAACGGTACGTTTGAATGGTTAGATAGGTTGATCAGAGAAAAGGGATGGCATAGAAGGTTCCTTTGGGAGAATAGTAGGAAGGTGATTAATTTTTTGTGAGAAAGAGTTATGGGCAATGTGCATGGAGTATGAGCGAAAATACGGATAAGGCAATGTGAAAGTGGAGAAGCAATAAGAGAGAGAATGTTTAGGGAAACAATTTATGTAAAGATCTACTTATCAAATAAATCATTTGAAGTTGAACAAGACGGGAAACTGAGGCAAATCATTGCTCATATTCAAGAGTGAAGTGGACTTTTTTATTGGTGAGTACAGAGAAGTATGTGGCATATTGCTAAAGTAAGTAAGTAAAGAATGTCAATAGTGTATGTGGTTGAATGAAAGAGGATGATGCAAGCTCGGTTATACAGTTAATAATTGAGGCGTTGTTTCATGCTGCTCTAAAACGCCTATGGATTTAAGTCCCTCAAAAGAAGTAGTTTTATCGAAATATGTAAGAATGAGTAAGGAAGAACTACAATTGTTATACGTATATAGAGAAAAATCCAGAGGTAAATGAACAGTTTGGATGGAAGATGAATGGAGAATAATAAGCTCTTCTGGAAGGAAGTCCAAAAGGTTAACAATTTAGAATAAGTGAGAATCTTTATAGTGATTAATGGAATACTCGGATGCACTTCTTGGACCAATTGAAAATAGGATGGAGTGGAGCATGATGAGGATAAATTACTTTGAGCGAATAAATCTGGCCATTTAACTTATTATTATTAATGCAAGACTTGAATCTGGGGCTTACATAGCTGTGAAATCTCTCGGGATTTGATGATGCTGTAGTTGAAGAATATACGAGTCTTTTGAGAATTAAGCAATATTCGTAGCGCAGGACGACATAAATAGCGAAGTAAGATAAAGTTGAAGAATGGTAAATCCGCTGGTATTGATGCAATTACTAGTGAAATTACATGTTCTTCAATTATTTTTTCTGTAGGAAGTTAAAAGAATTAGGTATATACTACTATACATAGTAAGTGAGTATACTATTAATAATGATATATATATGTACTATTTGCTAATATATATATATATATTAACTATACTTGTACTACCTTATATATGATATATATATATTCTATATACTTATTTATATATAATTATATATTATATTATATCATTATATGAATATTGTTCTCGTAGTATTATTTAATATATTATAAAAAGTAATTATTCTTATAAATAGTTTGCTTTGCAAATATTTATTTTACTATTTATAGTGAAAATTATTAATTTAATTATATAACTATACTTTACAGCTTGTTTCTTTGCGCATATTCGTAAACTATAAAAGATAACGAAACGAGGAATATCCTCACTTATAACAGCTCAAAAACTGATAAAATGAAGAATTGGATCTCATATGTATCTCTTTAAATATGTATATTTTAAGATTTGGCTAACTTCGAGCTCTCTCGTGTCATGTGAGTTTGTGGTGATGCGAATTGATATTTTCGTGGGATTCCGGTGAGCCCCTCAATATCGCTCAAGTATCATTTACAACTTTTCTATTTTTATTGCTCGCGTCTCTTCCTCTTCTACCTGTTTTGGGAGTGCTAGGTAGTTAACATGTGAAGCAGTTCTCGGTACGAAAATATTTCTTATCATCTAACATACTTTTTTTATATATAATCATATATATTTATTATTCTCGGGTGACATTTATACATTGAGTGATTGGCCTCTCTCTGTCAGATCGGCAAAATATTAAGACTGGCCTTCCTATAGGTTTCTCCCTGTCATCCCTCCAGAAAAGCAGGTTTAAAGTCTGACTCCGCTTTTTTTCCTCGTCTGTAAGGTAAATTTTTGCGTCAGACAAAATATGCTTCAAATCTCCTTTGTCCTAATGAATTCGAGCAATTTCTTCAGTTTTAATCAAATTTAAGAACATATTAATCTACGTGTATAATGATAATTAGAAGAAAGGATATACAAAAAGAAGTTTCTCCAACCCTTTGGATTACTGTAATTTATATATATTTAGGCGCTGCCTCCCTTGCCCCCCCTCCCCCTGAAAAACCGTAACTTGAGTAAAAAGTAGGATATATATATATATATATAGTATGATAATATATATAGGTATAGGTGAGAATAATAAATGCAAGTTTAGAATAATCAAATAAAGAGAGATAATTTATATAGTACTATATAGGTGAGATTTATAGCATTTTTCTTTAAACTAAAGAGAATATAAAATTTGTAAATTATTTATACTTACTTATTTTCAATAATACAAATATATATAATAATAAGAGTAGTTACTCTCTCTCATTATGTTATATTAATTCCTTGATATATACTATTTATTAATTATCATTATAATTCTCTATACCATATTAATTTATTATTATTATTTTATTATTATTTATTGTTATTGCTTATGATAAAGGCTAATTTCTAATTTTTTTTATTATTATTATTATTATATTATTATTATTATTCTTATTATTATTTATGTGAGTTATTATTTTATTTAATTATACCTTATTAACAAATTTATTTCCATTTTTATAACAATCCTCCATTATTTATTAGATATCTCATTATATATTATTGTTAATATATTATTATTCAATATAATTTTAATTAATTATTAATAATCATTAAATATCATTTTATTTATGTATTATTGATTATATCTATTATTGATTATTATTATTAAATTTTATTATTATTACATACTTATTATTTCATTATTATTCATATATTTTATTGAGTCAACCAGTTTATTGAGCTAATTAGATTATATTATTTTCCCATCGTAAGTGAGTCATGTAGTGTAGTTATTAGATGGAATAGTAGTAGTCAGTAGTAGAAGAAGAAAGAAGAAAGAAAAAGTAAGTAAGAAGAAGAAAGGAAAGAAGAGAAAGAAGACACAAGAGAAGAAAGGAAGAAGAAGAGAAGAAGAGGAAGGGCAACAGAAGCAAGAAGAAGAAGACGCAAAGAAGAAGAAGAAGTTGTTCATCGTAGTCAAGCTTTTATATAGTGGTCGTGGTATTGTAGTTTTTCGCTCCGCACAACAAGTAGTATAAGTAGTCGTCAGTAGTCAATGCTAGTCAGTTGTAGTAAGTAGTGAGTAGTGCTAGCTAGTAATAAAAACTAAATTGCATTTAACTTTATAAAAGTACCTAAATATGTCAAATTGATTCTCTAACATATATTCCAAACCATGTGTGGCACAGAGGCATCACTACCCATTTCCTGCGCCTTTAGACCCATATATCATGTATCAAAAGAAAACAAAAAAAAGAAAAAAAGTTAATATCTCAAAAATTTATCTCTTTCATCTGTTAAAAGATCTTTGGAATAATAGAGCGAGGAGAAATAGGGGGGGAACTTTTTTTTACTTCTAAATTATTCTTATCGATATAAATGAGTCTGTGAATTATAATAAATTATTAAATATATATATATTCACTAACTGTGAGATTTTCATTTGTAATTTATTAGCATGTCAGTAATATTGTAATTATCCAGCGAGAATATATTATATAAAGTTTATGTTCTGACTTATATATCACTATCCTTTTTGAAACAGCGTTAGCTCATGGAGTAGTCTACATAGTAACCATATATAGATCACTTGATAATCTTTCTAATATATAATTTCTTTATCTTATAATATTGACTTCTTATTCATGATAACTTTATCTAAAACCTTTTAACAACCAATATAAGATAGTTAAGATAAACTGGGCCTATATATTTCCTCAAATCTTTCTTACTAACCTTTCTTATAAAATAAAATATTATAAATAAAGGCACACACATATTCATTAGTATTTTCAACAAGTCATTACTGATACCGTTACCTCAAAATTATTATAAGAGATTGAGCTCAATATCAATAAAATACAAATCTTAATAGTGCCTTTTGTCAATGCTGGTAACTACCCTTATACTCTATTCGATATTCTATATACCATATAAATATACCTATCTCAGAAGTAGCTCTATGACATACTTCTTGGTATCAATATAGGTCTATGTATACGTTTAAATTATCTTTCGCGGTCAAATTCAAATTCTTGTAAAGTCTATTATGGTTTACTAATTGGCATACAAAGAACTATTAAGTCCTACCAAAACTTATTAATCTAAATTTACTTTTACCTCAGTAAATCAACTTGAAATCATTAAAATAAGCAATTTATAAAATGTTTGATAAAATACAAACGCCTTAATATTATGAAATCTTCACTAAATTTTCATAACAATTTTAAATTGGAACCAATTGTCCTATTTTCCCACTATATTAAATTTATAAAAAGCTAAAAAACTTCTTCTCCAGCATCTTATTAACTTTATTTCTTGCTTAATTATTAAGACCGTTTTTCGTATTTTGCATTTTGTGCTTACTGAAATTGTAAAGAAATTTGCTAAAGTTTGCGAGTATCGTTTTTGTCTTAAAATTTATATTAGACTAAACAAATTTATGAGTAAAATTGCACTCCCCTAAAAACAGGTATAATATTGAAAATTTTACTAAATATTCTGTAAGGTATTGTGATTTTACACCGTGCTTTAGAGCTAGAGATTAATTGATAGAAATTAGTACTTATTAAGGTAATATATGTATTAAAACAAACAAAGATGAGCTTAGATCGAGTAGAGGCCTTTTTTGTGATTTAAATGATTTTCATTCGTTTATATATATTAAAACATTTGGGTCTTATACTCTAACTTTCTGGTCACAAATTCGTATATAATTTATAAACTTACAGTCAAGAATGTTGAGGTCTCTAATTGGGATAGTGAATTGTAATTAAATATAACCCATTCTCGTTTTATTCTATCTTTGTGTGATTGGTCTTTTCTATCTCCAAAACCACATGCTCCATGCACAACAGCTGATCAAATATATGTAAACAACGTTCGTTTATGTGGCAAAATTGTCTACAAACTGGATTAACACTCTGAACCTCTTATCGCGAGCGTAAGCACAAGTAGAGCTAATATATGAATACCATCAGGCTTTAAATTCGGTCGGTGCTTCTCTCTTTCCGTGAGGCCTTTCTTCACTTGTATGGGTGGTATAAGTAAATTCTTTTCGCTTTGTTGTACTCTATTATTATATCTAAAATCAAAACGTGCACACTGGACATTTTTACCCGTCTCCCCACGTCAAGAATTATTCTATTCTGGGTTTTATCTGGGATCTCTATGTGCGATAGAGCTAGTAGTTTGCGCGTAAATTCACAGCGAAACCGAAAAAGCTCATCAAACTAAAGCCAAACGCACCACTGGCGAAAAATAAAAAAGCGAACTTGAACCAAATTAAGGCCAAATTTTCCCTTTAACGCTCTTCTCGGTGACGGGCTATTTCTTTGCGTGAATTTCCTCTCCGTGCTAAATATTTGTAGCACATGAGACGGAACGTAAACTCGAGCATTTCTTACGTTCGTAACCACAAATACATAAAAGAAGCTTGTTTCGTTAAGTTATCAAGTGCTTGAGTAATAAAAATTGATAATAATAAATCAAAGATCAATAAAAATTAATAAGTGTATAGCATAATATTAATAATATTAATATGATAAAAGTTACCATAGCATATGATCTTTGTAATATGAATAATTATGCGGATATTAAAACTAAGTGAAATAAAAATACAATATGGCGGCGTAATAGATTTAACGTTAATTGATTTGATGTATATATTTCATTCTATAAAAATTAAGACTTAAATTATAATGTTTTCTTTTCTTAGTATTCTCAAGACCTTTAGCTCAAGCTTCACGACGATTAAAATTAATATTGTAATATAAACCATTTAGTTTACTATTTTTTTTATATTTCTGTTTATTCAACATGTATTCATATTATGTATACATGCTCTTACTCCATACAGACAGCTGATCATAAAATAATTATGAAAACAAACGTTCGTTTATGTTCGTTTATGCACAAGTGTCAAAACCGATAACGGCTTTATTTTATGAAAAAAGAAAACTGCTCAAAATTTCTAAAGTAAAAAAAATAAAAAACAAATCGTTGAATTCGTAAAAAGAAATAATTATAAATTTTAATCGCATAATATCGATATATTGGCTGAAAATAATAATCATCGATAATAATTTCATTATTATCTGGTCCTCTTTGTGCATTCTCATTCGCTTTCATTAATCCCTATCATTAACGCCGGAGCTTTTGGAGGGAACAATTATCTTCTCATTATTGTTTTGTTAAGACTATTCAAAATGGCAGTTTTTGAAAATTCTAATTTAGCTGAAAAGTTTGGAAAGGTGATTGTGACTTTAGATAATGTTCTAATTCCTGTAGAAAAGTTGAATAATAGCCCTTCACTGCAGGATGGTTTGGATCCGGAAACTGAATTTTAGAATATATTATGAATTTGCACCCTTTTTTCACATTTTATACATAAACAATAATAATTAACTTTTTATGTTTTCATTCCTTTTTTGTGGCAGATTACATTTTCAGTATATATATATATTTTGATAATATACCAATTAATATGTTATATACATAATATATATATATATATATATATTATATATATATATATATATATATATATATATATATATATATATTAATTAGGTAATAGTTGAGTTTAACAGATTCTAAAAAAATCGATTTTTAGAAAAATGCTTGGATTTATAGTCTGTGCTATGCAGCCTGCCTGCTCAACTTTACTATAGAGAGCTTGACATAAAACGCAAGCCCTATAAATATGACAAAGCCCATGCTTAAACAAGCTACTAATGATTATGCTAATAGCCTAACAACACAATTTTATTTTATAATAAAAGTGTAAAGAAAACTTGATTTTTTTCAATAAAAAGCTTCACAGCACAAATCCATAATTATTTATTTAAAATGCTTCTTTCATTAGTAGCTTTATAATTAATTATTATATTATAATTTATCATTATTGTTTAATACTATCTATTGTAATAATTTTTTATGGTCTTTTTTTACAATGTCATATATAATTATATATATATTATATATATATATATATATATATATATATATATAAAATCCTAAATCTATTATATAATATATATAAGCCATAATCAATAAAGGGCCAGGAGACGTTATCTCGAAAAGGTATTAGACTTGCGCGGAACAAACTAATTATATATTTGGATCCTGTTAGACGCGTAACAATTAGCGTTTTTCAATATATGTATTAAGTCGTTTTATGTTAAAATTAACAGAAATAGCACCTTGAGTAGACCGCATAGATAGGCAGGAGTCCGGGGTCTCTCGGCCCTCTAGGTGGAGACGGGGGGGACTTCGTCACCCTTCTGTTCTTCCATCAAACACCCTGCAGCCCCCTAAAAATTGAAATGTTCAAGGAAACATATAATTCCATTAGGGGGGGCTCGACCGATGGGGGACAGAGGGTGGGACGAAGTCCCGCCTCTCGTCGTCCCACCCTAGAGGCCGGGGAGGAACGACCCCGACTCCTTGATATCTATTGGCGGTCTAACTCTAGGGTATTCGTTAGTTTTAAATCATAGGTCAGCCTTTCGATTTATTCCATACAAATTTGGTACGCTGATTCCAAATATTCATTTGGTTTTTATACACACAGTCTTACCTTTTTTTTTTTTTTTTTTTTTTTTTTTTTTTTTTACATTCTGTAAATAGCTTTTATACGCTGATTCAATAATATGTATTGGTTTTCTGTAAGTGTGTAAGTCATGACTATATATATTTATATATAAAACCTATATATTTTCTTATATATTTAACTATATAATATATATATATATATACCCAATTGGTATAAAATATATATATATATATATATTATATATATATATATATAGGAGCGTCAACGTTATCATTATCTGGCAATTCCTTAACGACTTATTCTCTTTATAAGACTCTTTTTTCGTTATTTTCATATCATTTTCCCATCTTTTTTTTACTTATAATTTTTTTTTTTTTTTTTTTTTTTGTGCGTTGGCTCATTAAATTTATATATGAGAGAGGTTTGCAACACTGTTCTAGTACTTTGACATGGGTTCTAAAGATACAAAAAAAACCGATTATGATTGGAAAAAAATATCGATATTTCGTCAGAATCTGTTAAACTCAACTATTACCATTAATTATGTTATATTTAATTTTTTGCTTTAGCCTACCCCAGTCCTATTATTGATCACGCTGTAAGGGTAGCCTAGGACCGTGATAAAAGCTTAGGTCTAGGGCCAAGTAATTTTTTAGATTTAAGTGCAGGGCTAAAAAAAAATTGTTTATTTCCACTCAGTCAGTCAATATATCAATATTAGTAATTTACGATAAGTGCCTCTAAAGAGATTTGGTAATTTATTTCCAGTAAGGGCCTCTAAACAGATTTTTATAAAAATTACAGCATAGACTTAAAATAATGAATTAAAAAAATTATTGATGTGTTTTGAAAAAAAAGTGTTGATAGTTTGGGTAATAGTAGGGAAAAGGGTAATTCTATCTTATATTGATATTTTAGAAAAGATAATTGATTTTATAATATTCTCATCAAATAACATTGCCATGCCTTTAAATGTGTTCGAATTCATGCAATCGATATTAAAAACACATATAAATACAAAATACTATATGTTTTCTCTCATATATTATTTTATTATATTATATTTATATATATATATATTATTAGTTTTTTATATATTATATACTAAGCTTATTTATATTATTATAATAGTTATAATAATATATATATATATAGTATACATATATATATATTATATTTATATAAATAATTTTTATGATATATATGTATATATATTATATATATATAATATTTTCATATAAGGGTCAAATATCCATGGGTACTCTATAGTATATTATCTACAATATAAATACTAATATTATAATATATATTATTATATATATATATATATATATATATATATATATCATATATATTAGTATTTTATCTATATATTTTCTGAAAAAAAAATTTCTATTCAAAAAAATTTCTAAGTTCAGAAAAGTTAGTTTAAGTTAAGTTTTTTAAGAAAAATTTTTAGCGGCAAGCTTCTGGAATTATGCCAGAAGCTTGCCACTAAACAATTTTCTTAAAACTGAATCCTTTTCTGAACTTAGAAAATTTTTTGAACTTTAGATATTTTTTCTTGAACTTAGAAAAAATTATACTTGAAAGTGAAACTATTTTTGAGAAGATAATCAATTTAAATTCCCATCAAAGAATGTGTTCGAATTCATGCAATCGATATTGAAAACATTTACACACAAATATATATAAAAGAATAGTATGTTTAAATTATATAATATATATATATATATATAATATATATATAAATATATAGTTATATATACTATATATATTATATATTAACATATATATAGGTTTGATTCGTTTAATATATCCAACAATAACTTTTAGGTAGTACTTTTCGGGGTAATAATATATCCAACAGTAAACCATATTGGATCGAACCTAGTGATAGCTGTGGCGAGTGTAATTCTCGGTACTTCATCCAAACCGCGAGATTGAGAAAATGAGGCCTAGAAAACCGCCTCTCGCTATTGGTGGCAGCTGCAAAGTAGGGCTGTGTCGGATTCGTCACAATATAACAAACTGTAACTCGAAGCACAGTTCAACGTAATCGTGTGCATAGCTCGCTACGATGGTTGACACACTTAACTCTCTGCGAGTGATGTGTGGTGTTCCGCCATCGCACATATAACAATTCGCAACACTAACTATGGTTTCTGCTTTGCATTTTTACCCCTATGGTATTCGTTTAGTTAAAAAAATCTATATATATATTTTAGTTACAAAAAAAATAATTAAATTTTGAAAAAAAATTTATGCAAATGTAGCCAGTCACTTTTTTTTTTAGATTTACGTTAAAAACAAATGCAAAATTTATCTTTTAAAACCAAATATATTTGTTACTCTTTAGTTTAAATAAAACATTTAAGTTAATATATATGTAATTATCAAAAAATATTTTTTGAAAATATTTTTTATAAATGTAGCAGAAGTCAAAGTTTTTTTGTTTTCCAAAAATATATAGCGTCGGGCGGGGTGACTTGGACCACTTTCGGTATAACTTCGTCTCCCGACTGGGCTGCGCCTTTAGGTATGCACTTTTTTTGGAATTTTTTTTTTTTTTTGGTAAATCACGGCCCTATAGTCGGGCATAAGCACACAAAAAAATAATAATGTTGAGATAGACTTAACTATCTTTCTTATTCCTCTCCCTCCCACAGGAATTAGATTTTGAATTGATTGTTTGAAGGAGGTGATCCTTGAAGAGGATTTCTAAAGTTTTCTGTATTTTTTGACTGATCTCAACAACATATACTATTTTTACTGTGTACAAATAATCAATCTACGGAATATTATATTTTTGAAGAAGATATCACCGAACGACAAGCGTTCCACCCTTATAAAAGGGTAAATACAAGTTTTATTTTTTTGGTCAATTTGAATAAGGTATATTTTTGTAATAATAATGGAGAGAAAACACCAAAGTAGATTTCGGAATTTTGACACTATTGAGGGATAGGAAGTTGATATTAATTCCTGTCTCTGCTTTAGGTTCCAAGGTGGAGAGCTTCTTTTGTACCAGGAGCTATTCCGAAGAGGAACACCCCTAAACTCTGGAAGAACTACGTCATTGAAAAAAAGTTATTTTTCCCCCAGTGGAGTTTTATTGAACAACGTTTCGATCTCAAATAATGGCCTCACCAAAGGTATAGAACACCCAAAGAATCTCGTAAAACTTTTTTTTTGTCATTCGGCCTTCAGCCTAGAAACGAAAGTTAGAATTGTTTTATATATATATATATTTCTGTTTTGATGCTATATACTATATATATTATCTACGAATGACACCAATAAAGAAAGGGGGGTTGGGTGAAAGAATACCACTATTGTGATTTCAAAAGGATATTATTTATATAAATTCTTCATTTTATAATTATTTATTTTTCATATATTTATTAATATTATTGTTATTTTTATATTATTCGATATTATTCCCTATACGTATATATATAGGGATACGGATTGGGTGTGGATATACTAGGGCAGTATATTACTAATATATTGTATCCTAACCCGCGCAGAAAAGCGTTATTCAATTTGGCAATAAGGCCAAGCTTGTACATCAAAATTAAATAAAAAAAACCACAAAAAAAAAAACCACTACTATTTTTTATACTTATTTTTTTTAAATAAATGTAAGTACCCATAAATTTTATTACTCCATGTGTTAAAAGATTTTGTTTCTTTTTTTCTCTCTGAAGAGATATCCAACGTTGGTAAAAGATTTTTTTTTCCCAAGGGTCAAGAGATTTGAGTGGTGAGTAATTAAATTCAGTAATAGTGGATATATCCCCACTGTGTTTTCAGTTTGATCCGATATATATTATTATTAACAGGCATCATCATTCTAAGGAAACAAAAAGAAGGTTAAGGAAAGAAGTAATATTAAATAAGAGAAGAAATTGCAAGAAGGAAAGGAATACACCACTGCGCTACTATAGATAAAGTAAAAGAAGACCTCCAGAAGTTAAGCTCGCCAACATCAGGTGACAGTGCTGGAGACTTCTTGGGAAGAAGAAGAGTTCCTGTGTTTATCAGGTGGGGGCTCTTTTCTCTCTTGGTTAAATTTTATTAACATAATTTGGTAGCAGAGCGTAGTTTCGATCTACGGACCTCTGGGTTATGGGCCCAGCACGCTCTCCACCTCATCTTCTCTTGCTTGCGCTGGATCTCAGAAATAAAGTAAAAACCAAGAAGAAACTCCCAGAAGTCTCCGCTCGCCAACCATCAGGTGAACAGTTTGGCGGTGGAGGTAAGACTTCTTGGGAAGAAGAAGAGTTCCTGTGTTTTTCAGGTGGGGCTCTTTTTTTTTATTTTTGGTTAAATTTTATTGAACATAATTTGGTAGCAAGAGCGTAGTTGTTTTCCTTTTTAGGAATTTATGCTTCGGGCGAGCTCTGAGCCAGGCTGCCAAAGTGCCATTACTCAATTTGTCATCAGAAGTGAATTGTTGAGGGGCTTGTCATCATGATGGATTGGAATGAAACCAACTTGGTGGAAAAAAGAAGTCCCAGAAAAGAAGAATATTGTTCAGGAATGTCACATCCCCATTCACCAACAATAATGGAATATTCAGCAGGTCCTGCAAATTCATCTGAAGAGAATCCGACCCCGGTTCGAAATCCACAGTGGTGACCATTGATTCACAGGCCCTGCAGGGAATATTGCAACAGAATAAGGATTTGATGGAAAATATGAACAAACACTTTGATAGCATCATTTGACAATGGAAGGAAACCAGGAAAGAGGTGATACTACCGGGGAAACTATAGAAATTGAGAGCTGGTGAAGAAAAACATGGTGCAGTTTTTTGGGAAAGATTTGAAAGGTATTGTGCTGCCCAATATCCCGGATCAACGGATGGGATGGTTGCATTGTTAGGTAGCCACCTCCAAGGGTCCGCCCTGGAGGCTTATAATATAGTAGCTGCAACAGCATCGGAATATGGGTTGGTGAAATCTCGGCTTTTACAGTGGTTTAGGGAAGAACTGGATAAGAAAGCCAACACAGAAACCTCAGGCTCCCCCAAAGCCCGTCAAGCCGGGGGGGGGAGACATTCCCCTTTTTGCACTACCGATTGCTGGGTCTGTGGCGCAGAGGGCCTTTTCCCAATAAATGATGTAAAAAATTACCTATGGTAACGGGAAGAATTTTTTGGAAAAGTTTACCGGAAGCAGTGCGAATCGGATGGTTAGTGCTTTACCCGATCTTGGAAATGGGTTTGGAGATCCAGAGCCAGGTTCCCTACTATTATTCCATGGGAGCAACTGGTGGTCATGGTGGATAAAGTATATAGAAAAAATAAATGAAAAAGGAAGAAACAAAGGAAGAGTTGACAAGTTGAGGTAGTAGATTTAACGCAGTCGTTGCAGATGTCCACCTTGACCTCGCCCACTCAGATGGCACCCCAGAGGTACGGAAATAATGAAGGTTTGTGTTGCTGCCAGAGATCACAAGTAGCACTCCAGCACCAAGTAGCTTGTTCTCCAGGTATAAACACCAGTACAACAATGAATAATCGAGAACAGGCTCCAGCAACATCCGCAGGGTATCAACCGCCAACTTCCCACATACAAAGAGGGATTCCATCGAGGGAGTATAGGAATACACAGAGAGGGGGGCCAAAATTAACCAAAGAAATTATCAACGAAAAGAAACGCAAATAGTGGTGCACAAGGTTCCCATCTGCAGTCATTGCAAGAAAAGGGGTCACACTGTGGGGGAGTGCTGGACTCGACCCCAGTGTATGTATTGTGGCAAACGAGGTCACCTGATTGAGGATTGCTATCTGAAGCAAAATCGTTGTTTGAGGTGTAAGGAGGTGGGTCACTTGGTAGGAGATTGCCCCAATGGTAGGAGTCAAACGACTGCACCTCGAATTATTTGTCCATTCTGTCAGGATGAGCATTTAGGTAAGGATTGCCCTCA
>JABUQX010061921.1:17500-43563 GCA_015478945.1 Trachelipus rathkii
ATATTATATAATAATATATATATATAATTTATATATATATTTATATATATATATATATTATATATATATATATATATATATTATATATATATTATATAATACTATATATATTATATATATATATAGAATAATTATACTGTTGTAAGAAGTAAATAAATAGAGTGATAAAATATCGAATTCTTTGTTATTCCTTCTGAATTCCTTCAACAGCACTACAATTTGTACAGTCACAGTGGCTATAGTAAGAGGTGCGGTGCGGTGCGGTGCGTGGTGCGCTACTTTTGGTGCGGTGGCGGTGCGCCCAAACCATGGTAGGTGCGGTGCGGTGCGGTGCGGTGCGGTGCGGTGCGCCCAAGTTTAAAAACTCATGGTGCGGTGCGGTGCTGGTGCTGCTATAGCTGGTGCGGTGCGGTGCGGGTGCCCAAAATACCGGTTGCTCTGCCAACAGCCTAATATATATATAGGGATGCACCGGCATCTGCCGCGCTCCCGGCTCCGGCTTGGCCGGAGTTCCGGCCTTTTTAAAGATCTCCGGCTCCGGCCGGAGACCACTAGTCTCCGGCTTTCTCCGGCCGGAGACCTATATTTTTAAAAGGTAGTTTTGAAAATAAAAATAGTTATAATTCATTGAAAGTAATAATGAAACATTTAATGAAATAAATTTATTTAGAAGAACTGATTCATACAAAAAGTGTAAAAAAAATTATTTTAGTATTTTTTTGTTGTTGTAGTGATAATATTAAAGTCAATACTAATAACTAATATTATAACTATATATATATAATAATATAATAGACCCTATATGACACCATTTACTAAATTGACTAATTATTTTGATAAACAACATAAAAGAGTTTGATATCCAAATAACTACCCCTAACAAAAAATACACTTTTGATAAATCTAGCTTTAAAAAATAACAATAACAGAAATAGTAAATGAATTGGTTAAAAGAAACTTTAAAACTTACCATGCCATCATATCTGACAAGACTTAATAAAATTATGATATATATCCTTAATCTTTAAATTATTAAAGAGATTTTAAGTTTTAAAAAACTAACATTTGAAACTATATATATATATATATATATATATATATATATATATATATATTATATATATATATATATATATATATATCGTATATATATATATATATATATATATATATATATATATTATATTATATTATATATATAATATATATGTACCAGCTGTTATCGATACTCTATAGAGTATCACAATAGAATTTTTTGAGAAAATTAAATTATATTGTTAAGCGCAAAGTCAGTGAAAGGAAAGTTAAATAGCTTATGCATTGCTATTTAGGTAACCATTCTCTAATATTTAAAATAAAATGCTCTTAAATTATGATGAAGAAACAGGAGCTGATCGCCTAAGTGTTGAGAAGACGGATTCCTTTTACTTGTAATAAATATTTCCTGCTTGGCTAACATTCTCTCAGCTAAATACAACTTGGAAGGTGGAGGCAGAGAGATATTTTCTAGCTAATTCAGGTAAGATGAAATCAGGATAAAGAGCTTTTCTTTCTTTCCAGCCATAACAGTGGGACTCAGCATCCGCATTTTCGTTTCAAAGTGGTGCTGCAAATATTTATCCACAATATTTGAATAGTATTTCTAATTATGTGTTTTCTCTCATTGCTGCTTCCTAACGGTTTCGGCTTTTTAACTTTTTTTCTTTCCTTTGATCGAGTTCCACTTGGTTTGAATTGAACTGAAAATATTTCCTCCATTTTTCCTCTAACGATTTTTTCTTGTAGCATGTCAATCAAAGCACTTCAAAAAATTGATGTGGTTTCCTTACAATATCTGCCGTTATTTCATTTTCCAGATTCTCATGTGAATCTGTATAGGTCTGATCATTTTGATCATATTTTGTTCATCAGAATCTGAACTTAATGTAATATTTTCTTTAGCTTTTTTAAAAGTTTTACTTCTCTTCTTTGAGCATAAATTTTGTTTTATTCTGATCAATATCAAAGGGAGTTAATTTGTATTGTGGATTTAGAACTGTTGCAGTACATAAAGTTTCTTCTCTTTAATGGTACTTAAAACGTCAGTAAACAGAATTTTTTGCTCCTATGATGCCTTTTGCAGATATATATGACGAATACATCTTGTTTCCCAGCATCTTGGATAAGCTCTGTGTATTGGCAAATTAGATTTTTTGAATTTCCGTTAATTTAGTTGTAGCAATTTGTGATCAACTAAAATGACCTACAATTTTCCTACATAAAGTAATTAAATATTTAAATTGATTTTTGAGACAGATCAATTAAAGATTACTAGCTGTAAGGAATAAATAAAACATGTCTCATTTTATAACACCTGTCGCTCTCATACCTTTTTGTAACAATGTTTTGTGCATTATCTGTTAGGACAACGAATATTTTCTTTTTTTTAAATCCAGCTCTTAAGTGTTTCCTCACTTTTTAGACATATATTTTCTGCTGAATGAGAAACATTAAAACTACTGATTTGTAATGTTCCACTCTTCCTTTGAAAATCTTTATCAATCCAATGCCCTGACAAATTTAAAAAGCTTTCATTGCTATATGAGCAAGTCCAAATATCTGATGTTAATGATATTGCTTGAATTTCTTGCAGCTGAAGTGTTATTTTGTTCTTTACCTTTTTATATATTGTTTGGATAATCTCTTCTGAAAAGTACCTCCTTGATGGAATATTATATTGTGAACATACGTGATTTATTAATCTCTTAAATCCAATGTCTTCAACAAAAGAAAATGGCAGATTGTCCACATCAATCAATTCCCCAATTTTGAAACGAATTTCTGTGCTTTTCTATCATTAATTTCTCAAATCTTTGTTTTATCAGTTATTTCAAACAGTGTAGGCTGAAGAAATCTTTTTTAATAGAGGTAGAAGTTGATGATATGGATGGACATGGATCATCATCTGCTGTGTCTGTGATATCATGTTTTCTTTTTTCGGCCACTTTTCCTCTTGAAGATTCAGATATTTCTTTTATCTTCAAATATATGGTTTTATGTTTCTCTTCAAGATGATCCAGTAATGGTTTTGTGCTATAATATTTTGAACCTTTCTTTGGGTTTAATCTTGATAGTTCTGTATTCCCAGTAGCGCACAAGTAAGTTACCCAGGGTTTAGCCATTCAAGGAGTGGTAACTTCTTTTCTCTTGTTATTACTTAGGAATCCGGACGAGGAAGGTGCCATGATAATTGCATCTTAGGGTAAATCCTTAATTTATATATATTATATATATTATATATATAATATATATATATATATATAATATATAATATAATATATAATATATATATATTATATATATATAAAATATATATATTATAAAATAAGGTAAGTATAAATGGAAATTTCATTCTCCGGCCGGAGACTCCGGCCTCCGGCCGGAGACTCCGGCCTCCGGCCGGAATTAAAATTTTCATTCTCCGGCCTCCGGCCAAAATTACTCTCCGGTGCATCACTAATATATATATAGGTTGACCGTTATTTCTTGATTGTGGGATTATCATGTAAAGCACCCCTTAGAAATGTTCCGTCTATGATGAAGCGAAAATGTTTCAAATTGCGGATAATTAGATAAGTTTAAATGGTGTCCCAAAGACCTTGAAACTGTGAATATTTAATTCCCATTATTGTATATGTGTAATTAGAAACTTGGTCCATGTCAATAAAAACCATAGCATAAACATTGCTGCAAGAAACCAAAATCAAAATATTATATGTGTTTTCACGATCGTATGACTTATACTCATTTTTTAATAAAACAATGGTGTTAATAATGTTTAAGGGAAGGGTTCAATTTTGCCAGACACGAATTCTTAAAAAGAAAAAAGTTAAATTTGGCCATGAATTTCCTTGAGTGTTTCAAATCAAACGATTTGGATCAAAGTAAAAAAGTTAGCATTCGGGAAGCTCTGAAAGGTTCATTTCGGCATTTTCTGTCTTTATTTCATTTCATGTTATATTCAATCGGATGAAACATTTTTGGACATTATTTATTGAAATTAAAAAAAAAAAACTCCTTTGTCGGAAAAAAACTAGAAAATTGGACATTGAGTAGATGGATCTATTTGAGTAGATGGATCTACTTGATAGATGGATCTAATCGAGTAGAGATGTATTTGAGTAGATGGATCTATTTGAATAGATGGGTCTACTTGAGTAGATGGATCTTCTTGAGTAAATGGATCTACTTAAGTAGATGGATCTATTTAAGTAGACAAATCTATTTGAGTAGATGGATCTATTATCTAGAATCCCCTGCAATGAAATTATGCTACCTATCACCATTTCTGAACTAAATCCAATTGAACCAGAAAATTTTTTCCCCACAATCTTTTTCCAGCTCATCCAACCTACATGAAATTTTCAGAGCGCAATAATTGAGGAAATATCTTGTTTATGCAGAACGATTTTTTGTACATCCAACCGTATTGACGCTGTTCATGGGAAGAATTGTTTTTTTAAATGTTTCCCCACGAACAGCTACAAAATGTTTGAAAATACAAAAAGTTGATCTAATAAAAGTGTACTACCACTCCTTTTTACACCCGCTCTGAATCTCAAAGTATGATTTCAGTCCCTGACACAATTTCCTCACTCTTTCGATATCAGGCAATAAAGCGAATATCTTGTTTGCCGTACCCGGAGAGATGCTTATAGTTTATACACAATCTCGGTAAATTCGCAAAATTCCATAAGCTCTTATGCTCATACGGTATGAATGTAAAACCCACATACAGAATATTATTTACAATTGCCAGCTGCTCCGACGATCATCAGTATATATATAGATAATTATGATATATATATATATATCTTAGATGATATAGATATATATATATATATATAATATATATAGTGATGTGATTAGTATATATATAATAGTATATATATAAAAGTATATACTAATTAAATAATAGTAATATAATATGAGGAGTTGTCGTATATTATATGATCATACAGAGAGGGAGTGTCATGAAATTTTTTGAGGGCACCTAGCCTAAGGAGCCTCAGTCGTCGCTTGGATCTTATTGCGCCTTGAGCCAGCGAGCATATATTTTTGTGTCACCATCAGTCTTCTGTTCGCCTTAGCGTCTATGCGCGCATTTGTCGCCTTGCTGGCGCTGATCTTTTCGTTCTGTGCCGTATATCCTGGTCTGCTTAATTATCAGTTGCAAAGTAATACTTCTAGCTGAATGGCGGACATTATAAGGAAGTCTTATGTCTTTTTTATAAGGTAAGAAAAAGCGACATTTGATCAATTTTTTGCACATTTCCTGAATTCTCTCAGAGTGGAACCAAACCTTTATCAACTCATCCACTCCTATTTCCATCACCACTTGGGAGGAGTTATCAGCCTCCGGTGATGGCGTTGGTGTAGTCACAGAATGGCAGGTCATTCACATACGAAAGTACGTGGATAATTCAACATTTGCAGTTCTAGAAATATATATATATTAGTGGGGATTGAATGGTGTCGGTGTGTGTTTGTTTTAGTAGTATAGTATATTTTTATAGCTATTATATAATATTATATGTATGGGGTGAGGGTATTTGTGTAGGTTATATAGATTTAGATAATACTAATAAGGTAGATCCTATCGTATATATTAAGTGATGCAGTTATTTTATTTAATTTGTGTTATTTGTTTTGATATTTGATATATTATTATAGTATTTATTATGTATGTCTTATTATGATATATAATTGGTTTATTTTTTTTAGTTCTTTGTATTTTGTTTTCCTTATTTTTTTTTTTAATTTGAGTATATGTTTATTATTTGTTATTTATTATGTATTTATATATGTGATGTTCTTGTTACTTTACTTCAAGCCGGTGTTTAATTGATTTATTTTATATATTTAAGTATTTTTTATATTTATTATTGTTTTTTGTTTTTTAATATTTATATAATATTTATGATATATAGTATTTATGATAGTTATTGTTTTTTAAGTGAGTTTGATATGATATCACTGTAGATTATGTTATTCTTATATTAAATGGTTAAATTTAATTATATTTTATTAGTTATAGGTATTAATAGGTATTTTATACGGCAAAAGTATCGATTGTGTAGTATTAGTTAATTAGTATAATTACGTATATATATATGTGTTTTTAGGGATAGGTACTTATATTAATACTTATTTTCATATATTAGATATATTAATATTATATATATATTATATAATATATATACTTATTATTATTAATATAATATAGATATATTTTTATTATTATTAATTATATTTTTTTTTGTATTATTTTATATTTTTATTTATTATATATTATTATATTATATATCTATATATAATTTTTTATTTATTTATATATAGTTTTTAATGTATTTTTTATTATTATTTATATTTTATTATTATTTATTTATTTATATATTATATTATATTATATAATTTATTATTAATAATTTTATATATTATATATTATATATATATAAAATTTATATTATATATTTATATTTTATATTATACTATTATTATTTATATATTATAATATATATATTATTATATTTATATATTAATATTATATTATATTTTTATATTATATATTATATTATTATATATATAGTATATATATATTTATAATTATATAATATAATATATATAATATATATATAATTATATTATAATATATATATAGATTTAATACTGGATTACACTGGTTTTTTAAGAATGATACAAGTTAGCCATTCTTCTAAGTTCTAACTTTTAAAGGTATAAAAATAATAACAGATAATGTTTTGTATCTGCACATAGCGCTGTATTAAGTGCTCTCAGTAAAGTCTGCTCTGCGCTCCCTTTTGCTTAGTTCATGTGTCTTTTTAAAAATTTTCTTTGTCGCATTTACGAGCCTTCTATTGCACCTAATAAATTGATAGTGCCACTTATAAGGGCGTATATGCCTAGTTAGGCATAACTTTTTGATACTCACCGCATAGCCTTCTTTGTTGATATATATATTATATATATATATTATATATTATAGTATATACTTATATATAATATATATATATATATATATATATATATATATAATATAATATATATATAATATATATATATATATATATTTATAAATGCGTAAAAGCGAACATAGGCTATGACACCTTATAAAGCTTATCATCACTGTGTAAAAGTCTATTGATAGATCACTAATAGAATTCCATTTACAAAGATTTATAATCTAATCTAAAATATCGAAGGATATATATTCAGAGACGAGAGAGGAGAGAGAGAGAGAGGAGAAGAGAGAGAAGAGAGAAGAGACGAGAGAGGAGAGAGAGAGAGAGAGAGACGAGAGTAGGAGGGGAGAGGAGAGGAAGAGGGAGAGGGAGAGGAAGAGGGAGAGAGAAGGAGAAGGAGGAGAGAGAAATAAATAGAAGGAGAGAGAGAGAGAGAGAAAGAGAGGATCTGTAGTTAAAAAGATGCTTGAGACATGTTAGTATGATAGGTATATTTAGAATCGCGATAAGTATAGTGGTATATATATATATATATATATATTAAATATATAATATATATATATAATATAATATATATTATATATATTATATATATTATATATAATATATTATATATTATATAAATAAACGAACACCAGTTAATGAGTGTCTATCCATAATAATCAGGTTGATATTCAGATTCAAGTGTCTCCTGACTACGCATATAATAAACCTATCACTATATATCAAATCTTCAGCCTTATTTAAAGCGACAAAGCTATTTAAGTAAAAAGAAGGGATGTTTAAATAGAGAACTTACATAATGGTTGGATCTGTATCACATACTCTATAAGAAAATGAGCCAATTGACATTCTCAGTAACGGTCCTTCTATACCAATACAGAAAGTATTCTCGTTTAGACGAAGTATACATGTTCTTTGATTCACTAGCCACTCAAAAATCGGAAACCAACTGTTCCGTTATATATTACAGCCTAATCGATATGCATAAAGTTTCCTTATATTAATTTATATATATATAATATATATATATTATTTATATGATATCGATGTAAAAATATCGATATTATATATAGATATATATATATAGAAGTATGAATTTCCATTGTTGTATGTGTGTGTGTATGTGGTGTGTGTGTGAATGTGTTGTGTGTGTGAGTGTGAGTGTTGTTTATGTTATTCATGACTGACAAAAACCATTTGCTAATAGCGTTCATGATTTGACCTTTAGATATATATATATATATATATAAAAATATCGATATTACATAACAGTTAATCGATATAAAATATATAATACTATATATATATAATATATCATATATATTATATTGCCACCTCCATACCACTCAAATAACAAACCAACTGTGTCGTTACATATTGAAACTTTGTCTGTGGCGTTAATATTATTATATATAATATATATATATATATATATATATATATTTATATATACATAATTATATAATATATATATATAATTATATATATATATATAATAGAAGTATAGGCTTGTAGTTGTTGTTGTTGTGTGTGTGTGTGTGTGAGGTGTTGTGGTATTCCTAATGTAGAAACATTGATCAATAGCGTACATTGATTTTGATTCTTAATATCTTACTATTATACTAAGATAAATCTAAATATCTACTAAAAAAAAAATATAAAAATTTTATGTTACACATATCTACATATTAAGATATATATATATATATAATATATTTATAATATATATATATATATATATATATTATATATAGAAGATGGGGCCTGTGTGTGTGTGTATTGCGGTGTCTGTGTGGTGTGTGTATGTGGTCCGTGTATGCGTATGGCGTGTGGTATGTTCGTTGTGTGTGTGTTGTTGGTGTGTGGTGTGATGGTTATATATATATAATATATAATATGATATATATATGATATATATACTATAATATATATATATATATATGAATATATATTATATATATATATATTATCAGGGGGCATAATATTATATAGGTAAGTAGAACAAGCAGAGTTGAACCAATGATTTTTAGGTTTAAATAATTGAAATTAAATTGTCAAAAGATACCAAAAAATTAAAATTTTAATAAAAGTTAAAAGAAATATTTGTATCATAAATTAAAAGAAAAACAACCCATAAGTAATAGCTATAACAATAACTGGACAGGTCTAGTAAGTTTGAGTTTGGAGGCAGCTCTTAGAAGTAAAATTCACTGAACCTGGGATTATGAATAACGTTATTTTTACGTCAAATTATAATAAAGAGGGTTAGTCTGTCATAAACCTAATCCTAATTAATATAATGAAAACCTTTCTTTCTCTTCCATAAATCATTACGAAATGTTATGGTCTTTATGACACTTTGTTGATATGACTTCTTATTGATTGTATTCTGATTAGTTATCCTATGACTAGTTTGATAATTAATTTTATATAACTTTTATTTAATTAAAATATCAAACTTTTATTTAATAAAAAGTATGAAATTAATGCATTAATGGTTTATAGTGTAGAGTATTTTAATTAAAAAAATAAAAATAACGCTTTTAAAAAATTCTATATGAAGCCTCACAATAATAGTAAATTCATACCTAGAAATTCGTGATGGTGGCCTTGTGATTTAAAATTATAAATATATATTAGATAACTAATGTAAGTAGCTGACATTCTAACAAAATAAATAAGGTACCGCATTATTATAATTATTAATTAATATGTTTAATATGTTATTTATAAATATATATATTTATTATATAATTATAATATTTTAGGTGTTAAATAAATATATATATATATAATATATATATATAGATATATTAGTAGTGTGACTAGTTTGTGTGTTTCTTGTGTGTTGATTATTGAGTGTACCTAGCTGTAGGTTTGTTAGTTAATTTTTTGTTGTTTTAGTTTATAATTGATAATTTATAAGCTGTGGAATATATATAAACCTCACTGGTCTCTACCCTAGAATTCTTGTCCAGTATGTCACGGGATTATATATTGTATACTGATGATGTTTGAATTGTCATGGATTATATTATTTTATTATAATTTTATATTATTATATATTTATATTTTATTTATATATATATATTATTAGCTATAATTATATTTTATTATAATATTTAGTATATATTTATAATATTATATTTTATAGATATATATTACTTATATATATTATAGTATTTATTATTATATAATACAAAGTTTCTTTTTTTATTTTGTCATGAAGCCGATCTTTCTTTTAACTTGAGCGAGAGATAAAATCCGAAGAAAAAAAGTAATCTCTTTAGACCAGCGATTTCTTCGTCAATAGGTTAAATTAATTAGTTCTGCGTTCTTTCATATTGGACCGCCGAAACTTTAAGTAATTCTCCTGTTAGAACTGAAAGCTAAAATAACTGCCATTGCTTTCCAATTTTTTATTTAATATAGTGTTCTTTATATAATATAATAATGGTATAATTATTTCTTAGAACCTATACTTGCAACCCATAAGCGCTAAAAATATTATATTTAATCTATCATTTAAAACAGTAGTATCTCCTAAGCTGATCGCTTTTCATGCGGCTAAGTCTACACATACTAATATCGAACTTAATCGCGCTTTTATTCTATATATGTGAGGCAAAAAAAAGGTCAAGGAGGTTTATCGTTCATATATCTCCTCCTTTTTATTTTATAAAGAGAAAGAAGGAGTGGGGAAGGTTCTTAATACTATTATTGCTGTTATAACTATTAATATGATCAACATAGCCTTAGTTGCATAGTAAGCAAACGGATGATGTGATTGATCTATGCTGGCCTGATTTGTGGATCGACCTTCAAGCGCTTTGCGAGGCTTTCGGAATTGCGGAAAAACGTACCGACATACTGCGGCAGGTCGACGGAAACATAACTATAACAGCGATGGCGGGGTCTGTTTCAACCAACGATCATTGCTAATATTTTGTTAAAAACGTTCAACGCGCTACTCCCACCTGACGAATTGTTACGTGACGATGAAGGGATTATTTTGTCATTCATAATATAAGAAATGACTAGTATTTGTTAATTATACAAATCGCTACGCATTATATTATTAATAACATAAAAATCTGTGAAAGCAATCATTCTAAGCAGCATACGATTAATAAACTATACACAGGTTGTTAACCTCTTTAAAAAAAGGTCAGGAAAGAACGTGAACAATATAATTTAATTAGTTGTAGTGACCTATTTCACTATACAATACATACACTGGTTTAAAATAATTAACTAACGTATCTGAAAAAAAAGAAGGGGGGCCCCGCCCCATTAGGGGTGAACCCCTTCTTTCATAAATACGTCAAACTATAAAAATAATCAATCCAGAAGGTATAGTGATTATAAACGGCGATGATCAAAAAATATGAATCATTTCCTCTCATTCATCCAAAATAAACACTATGAACGTACGTGGTATAGTAATGAAAATTTGTTGCTTTTATGATTACTATTATTAAAATTAGTATCAATTATAGTCATTTTTATACAATAGATTATTCTTAGTCATTAGAAATATACATAAGTATAGTAAATATATGACTGGTTCATATATAAGAAACCGTTCAATAAAATGTATTTGATTAAATATAGAAAAATGCCCGAAACATATGTTAAAACAATGCCAGACAGCTTCAATAATTATTAGTAAATAATGCAAAAAAAAACACCCAATCATGAACGTTACTGAGTTATTATAATTAGTTTAATTAGTTATATTTTATTATAATATATTTATATATATATTATATAATATAAATATATTTTATATAATATATTTATATTTATATACTATTAATATTTATATATATCTATTTTATATTATATATTATTATTATATTATTATAATATATAATTATTATATACGTATCCTGTGATTAAGCTTGTATATAATATATGTTATTATAATATACTTATTACTTATGTTACTGCATGGATGAAGCGTGCATGTTCGCTTAACTTAGCGTATATTAGGAGGGACACAAATAAACAGTGTGTCGTGTGCTATAACTCATCCTATGTGTCTACACCCTAATCTCGAGCTAACTGACCTCTGCGTGTGCAGCTCTGAGTCTTACTTTACGTGCTCGGTTCGAATGCGCTGGAAGGAGGCACTGTATATGAGGGTACGAGTGTAATGAATTTTAGAGAATTAAATCTGCAGTGTATAAATCTGTAAATCTATATGCTGAATGTATCAAGAAACAGAGTTGGTTAATGTATGTAATTGAGTGTGTATTGAATTATGTATCACACCAGCGTTAGGAGGGGTCCGTTTATTTATAGTTCCAGAATGGAGGAGTAGTCTAGTAATTATAAGTACCCTTATATTAAAGTGGGTAAGGGATTAAGATGAATACTTGTAGGATAATATTCATAGGGAATAGTTTATTGAACATGTTTGATATTTTGTATTAAGAAATCTGGTGTATTTTGTAGAAAGACGTGCTCTCGAGTTGACTTGATGGGACTGTATGGTTGTAATAGAACAAGGTGATTTAGAAATGTTAGATTATGTGTGATAAATCTTTATCTATATTGAGCTAACGCATTTAAAAAAAAGAAAGAAAATTAAAATAATTGTTAGTTATGAGTTTTATGGCTATTTTTTCAACAGTTATTTAAATAGTAAAGCTAGTATATAATTGTTAGTTGATTATTAGGTGTTCTGGTGGTATTCTTCTGTATATGGGCATCTAAAAGATGTGATGACTGATATGTGAAGCATGTGTAAAAATTATGGAATTGATTTCGAAGGGATTGAAATATATAACTTTAGATCTTTTTAATATATTCCATATACATTAATATATTTAATATATTCCATTTAGATCAGTCAATATATTTGGATAAAAATATATATTATTTTTTTTCAAACATATCAACTGTGATGTTCATAAAGATTCTGTTCTATTAACAACCTTTTTTATATACTTTGTTCTTTAAATCATCGTTTAGCATTTTGAAGAGCTTTTCGAATTTCCTCATTGCAATATACTCGTGAGCTTCTTTTATCATAAATAGAATCAGTAACAAGAGGAAATATTCTAAGCCAGTGACATCTTTAAGGTCATGTCTCTTCAAACATAATCAAAGATAAAGTCCATGTCAGATCATTAAAAGAATCAAATAAGAATATAATTCACTCAAGATACTCATCTCTAGAAATCTCTCCCTTCCATTATAGTATGCATTATAATCTTGCAAGTGAATAGCCTGTCGATCTCGATATTTATCTGATTTATCACAACATAAATTTTCCATCGAAACGAGAGTCAGAGGTCAAGTTCGAAAAAACCCACTGGAAATGGCTGCGACTTGCAAATCGCCTACAGAGAGTATCTCAACAGAAGGAATTTTTAAACTTACTTTTATTTAAATATCAAAAGCTTATGTCAAATAAAAAACTTTTTCGTAAATATTGTATTAACGAACTCAGAGTTCTATCCTGTCGTCAGTATCAAGAAAATAAATTTATTTATTTTTTTCACCTAGCTCTTGCACTATTTTCCTCATGAGAATGTTCTAGAACCTCGTATAAAAGAAACACCCCAGAACTTCTATAACAACTCGCCTTCTAATAATAAAAAAAACAAATACATAAATGAAGAAAAAATAAAAAACTGCAATATGAAATACTAAAATAATACCCAATCAGATCACACTTAGAACATTTTTTATGACAATGATATCGAAAAAGAACATATTCTCATTCAACATAATATTCATGTAATTTGGATATTATGCGTTCTACAGCTTTTCTACAACTATTCAGAAGAAGGAGTACCATCGCTACCTGCGCACTACTATCGTCAGCAAGTCTGCTTTCCTCTGTTCTTTTCATCATCAAAGTTTTCGAAGTTGGCTAAATTACAATTTTTTGAATTATTCCACTACGAACCTTTGTTCCTTTTCGAATTCTAAATGTTCTGTGACCTCTCCCTCCTATTTATGTATGAAGAAATTTTATTTTTCAAATATATAGATCCTTAATATTTCTTTCAGCTTCACCTCTACATATGTAACCTCCTTTACGGTATGGGCAAGCATTTTCTTATCAAATCTTTAAATCCTTTCTGAGATCAGAAAATTCATTCTTTAAATTCCTACTACGAATACTTTGATTCCATTTTCGTAATTCTAAATCTGTGTTGGACCTTCTCCCTTATTTATGTATGATAGAATATTTTTCAAAAAAGTAATCCTAAACTTCAAAGCAACTTACGTCTCTACATATTGTCAAGCAATGTTATCCTCTCGTTTAACTTACAAACTTGATAAACTACGTGGCGCATTGTCAAATCATGGGATACGTTAGAAACGTCTTATACTAGACCTTCCTTGGATTTAATGGTTCGATCAATTTGGCCTTGGCTTATTAACTTGTGAATAATTCAATAATGATTTTCCATATCAATAATTATTTATGTATTAACATTTTTTTTACTTTATACAACTAAAATGTGTGTATGTTTGTTTATATCTAATGGATTATTAACCAAGATATGCTTGTGTTTTTTTATAATGCAATCTTTTATTTTCTATCTGTTATATATAACTTATTTATTGTTATATTATATGTTACTTATGTTACTTTATGTATATAATATATCGAGCAAGGGATGTAACCGATTATGCTCGTATTTGAATATCTACATTTCTTGTATATTAGATTTTTGCCTTCTATATTGTTGTATGTTTACTTATGTCTTCGGACATTATTAGACATGCTTTACCTACTTATCTTAACATTCTTGACAACTATTTAGCTACATTTAGGTTTTATAATTATAATTTTTGATATATACATTAACTTTCTCACTATCCTGTGTTTTAGCGCATGAAGTAATGTTAGTCACTCCATTTAACTTTTTAAACATTATAATTTATGTTCGTACTATGCTAAGATTTGCGCGAGCTGCAGCAAAATTTTAGCATTAAGTCAAAGTGAAAATATATATATAAACCCGTCATTTTGATATACTCTTCAGTTAGTATTCAAGTAAATATAGTACTAGATCATGATCAATAACAAAGAATCAAATAAGAAATAAATCACTCAAGATACTCTCTAACTAGAAATCTCTAAGCTTCCTATTTGACGATAATAACTTACAAGATAAGGCTGGCGACTCGAAATTCGATCACACAAAATTTTCGTCATCTAAACAAAGTCGGAGATGCGAAGTTCGAAAAACGCACTGGAATAGCTGCGACTTGGCAATTCGTCGCTAGAGCGAGTTGGTGATGCTGCATGATATTCAGAACGATACCTTTATGTATTTACTTTATTAAATTATACATATTCGTTTACATTGAATATAGTACGCTCATTTGCAAATGAGTGAGTTGCAGATTTACTCAACCTCTTATATAGGGTGCGTGCTCACAAAAGAAACCATCCAATACTTAGTCATATTTCGCTACCCTATTATTATATATTAATATATTATTATATATTATATATATTATATTTATATATATATATATATTTAATTATTTTATAGTATATATTATATTATATATTATATATATATTATGTATTTTTATATTATATATATATTATAATTATATATATATTTTTTATTATTAGTATTTATATTTATATTTTATTATTATTATATATATATTTATTTATACTATATTATTTATTATATATATATATTTATATATATATTTATATATTATTAATATATATATATAATATACTACATATATACACACATTATATATATATTATTGTTTTATCTATATATTATTATATTATATATTATTTATTATATATTATATATATAATTATACTATATTTAATATTATATATATTATTTATATATACATAATCATCATTATGTTTTGACTTTTTTATTTATATTTTATAAGAAAGAATGCTATTTATAATATTTATGTATTATAATATATTTATTTATATATTATATATTTATATATATATTATTATAATATTATATAATATATTTATTCATATTTAATTATATTATATATTATTATATATAATATATATATATATACTATTATTATTATATACTTATTATTATTATTTTTATATTTTTTGTTTTTGCTCTTTGTCTATATATTTATTTTTTTCTGGTTAATTATATATATATATTTATTTAGTATATAAAATAATATATAATCTTTTAAATTATATATATATATTTTATAATATATATTTGTTTTATTGAAATTAATATATATTTATTATATATATATATTATATATTTATATTATTATATATATATATCTTTACTATATATATATATTCTTGCGTTATTATATATATTATATTATTTATTATTTATATTATATTATATATATATTAATATTAATATATATATATATATATATTATATTATATAATATATAGTAATATATAGATATATACTTATTATATTAATAATATATAGATATTATTTTATATTTATTTATATTAATTATAATTATTATTTATATTTATTAAATATTAATCACTTTCAACTCCATTACTATATATTCTATTATATTATATTCTATATATATATATATTTTATATATTATAATTTATATATATATATTATTTATTATATATATTTATATATATATTGATATAATATATTTATTAAATTAATATATATTAATTTTTATCTATATAATATATATATATTTTATATATATATAGATATATTTATATATTTATTATTATATATTTTATTATATATTTAATTTTTATGTTTTTTTATTTTATTATTTATTATATTATTTATTATATATTATTTATATTATTATAAGAGTAATTATTATTATATTTTAAGGTAAAGTAATTTTTTATTATTATTATTATTGCTATATACTTATGCTTACTTATATTTGATATGTAAATACTGATCAAATACTATAGATATATATATATTTAATCATATATTTATATATATCTAATATATATAATATATTATATATATTTTATATTATTTAATTATGTATATAAGAGTATATATATAAATATAATAATTATGTAATAATATAAATAATTATTCTTATTCATGCTAACCAAAAATTATTCAGCACTTGAAAACAAATTAATAAGTTTTAATATTTTTATTTTATATTATATATAATTATATCTATTCATTACTCAACTATCCGCATTTTGTATGACTAAATATTTAATAATTCAGATATGGAGAAATCACACAGATTGATGATTTTATCCTTTATATATGTATTTTATCGGTAAATGATAAATATTTAAAAGAAACATTTAGGAATAATAAAATTAAACATTAGAATGATGAGTTTAAAATCTAAGAGACCGTTAATTCAAAATATAGGACCTAAAGGTATTATTGAATAAAGTAATTTATGGATGTAAAGTAGATATATGCCTAGTACATAATAATCTATATACATTGGTTAATTTAATACTACTAATTTGAAATCTGTTCATGAATAAAATATTTGCTAAATCTAAAAATCTAAATTCTGAAATTTCTTTTTAGTCTACGGCAATCAATTAATAGGAAAAATATATAAATTTACCGAATCAAAATATTATTTTGCGTAATTCCAATTTGATATATTAATGGTGCTTACAATAAAATACTTTAACTACTCAATATTTTACCTTTTGGATATTTTATATGCGTAGTATTTATATATAATCCAAATAGCATAAATTTGTATCTATTATTTTAGTTTGTTTTTTTATTATTCTTGTCTAAATGGTATGTAAATTTGTGTAGTCTGACTCGTTCTACTCTCCGATTCTGACTTCTTTTTTTTATTATATATTGATTATCTATTATATTTAATTTTATAATGTGGTTATTTATATTGTTATTATTTATAACATTATGGTTTTTTTTTTTTTATTAATTATTTATTTAATAAGCTATATATAAATAATATTAGTGAGTACATTCGGTAAATATTACTTCTTAATAGTTAATATAAATTACGGTGGGAAATTCATTGTATAGATTATAATGTATATATTGATTAGATCTAAATTACCCTGTATCCATTGCTTTGATTTGTATAAATATTGTATGTTTTATTATAATATATATTATTATATATATTGTGATTTATTTTTATCGGTAATTATCAAGACTACTTTTCACGTATTATATTTGGACCATAATGAGTAAAATCTTTAACCCCACTCCACTATCATTATTAGTGAAATAATAATCCATAAGATATAAAGAAATCTTTGGCATTAATATAGTATAGTTTGAAGTCATATATATTAATTATATCTATATAGAAAATTTCATAAAAATTTTTCTTATAATATGATAATTTTTTTTTTATTTAACTGTATACCTATATGAAGAAGGATATAGATACTAATACTCTGTGTTCTATTTAATAAATAAGTTGATTATTTTAAATAATAATCTAATAATAATTAATTAATATAATAATAATAATGTATAATTATAATAATACATAATTTAATGTATATATATAATAATAATAAATAATAATTAAATTTAATAATCACATATAATATAACATAATAATCATAATAATATATAATTCATTATATATTAATTAAAAATAATAGTGATTTTTATTTTTTATTTATTTATTTAATGTTAATTTTAGTAGGTTATCTAGAAACTCAATAGTAACGTTTATTTAAATTTAGTGTTAGTGTACAGTGGCACCTTCTTAACCGCAGGCATATAACTTATCGCAATATGTTATTTAATCCTACATTATGTTTTTGCTATTTGCAGGAATATGTAATGTCTAGCACTTATATGGTTGCATTTAGGATACGCGGCAGACCAACGACAGCAAAAAACAATATAAAAAATTAATTAATAAATAACTATCATTTATTATAATTTATATATATATATATATATGATTTTATGACATATTAGAATAGGGATTATAGTATATGGTAATATGTAGTTACTATTGGAATTGTTTTATATATTATGTAGTAGTGAATTATAGTACTTTATTATTAGCTATTATTCGTATTCATTTTATATTAATATTAATATAGTATATATTATTATTATATATATATTATTTAATTATTATAGTATATTATATATATATCAATTATTGTTATTATTTTTTTAAATATAATCATATATTTAAATATTTAACCAATAATATATAGGTCCTATATATTATTTATATTATATTATATATCTTATTTATATATTTATTTATAATTATTTATATATATTATAATTTATATATATATATTATAATATTATAATATATATATATATATATTATATAGATTATTTATTATATTTAATTTATATAGTATATATATTTTATAGTTATATTTATTATATTTATATTCATTATTAATAATATATATATATATATTATATATTATTAACATTAATATAATATATATAATTTCATTATAGTATATTTATATGATTTACTAATATCGCAGTATTAAATTGTGATGATATTCTTTGATTTATATGAGAATAATAGTCGTACCCACGCCCCACCATACACACATATCACACAAACACACTATCACACACACATATCTCTAAATTATAATATATATACTTTATAGATTTCCTATTCTTTATTTCCAATTTACTATAGATTGTTCCATATCATGTTTGTTATACATTTTGTATATTTTTGTGTATTATCAATAGTATATTATGTCTGATGAGTGTATTATTTGGGTGTATTGTTATTTTATTTACTGTTGTTATCGTAACCACCATTGTTGTTGTCGGTGTGTTTGTAACTTTTTTGTGTGTGTGTGTATGTGTGGTGTGTAGAATGATAGCGTGTCGCGTTGCTTTGATTTGGCTTGCCCCTCCATAGAATATAAGAATTTTGTTAGTTGTGAGTTTTTCAATGAAAAATTGAACAATTACTACTAGGATATAATTATAGTATAACAATTCACGAGAATAAATTAAACCCGGATATATGCTAAATTTCTTATAACTTTGTCGCAATGGAGAAAAAAAAAAGAGAAATGTGTATGTATGGTATGGATAAGAGAAAAGAGTGCGTGTGGTTGTTAGTTTTCTTTGAATATGAATCATTATAAATTTTGCTAATTAGCATAATAGTGGTGCAATATAACCTATTCCTCGCAAAAGAATGAAGCACCAATAGATTTAAATAAAAATTTCTACTATACGATCTTTAGGAAAAAGAAATATTATAGAGAATTTATCTTGATAATAAAAGAAAATACTGCTAACAAAACTGAGAGAGAGAGAAAAAAAACAGACACCTCCGCAAAAAAAAAAATGAAAATTAAGCAAACCTGCGTAAAATCTCAAAACTTCGTAGAGGTAATGGCTATCTAAAAAATTAAGCCTTTGGTATTTTGCAACTGATTAATTCAGATAAAAATAATTTACTGACTATTTCGTAGCAGGCAGATATGTAATTATTATGCAGTATCCTCGCCTTTAGTTTGTTATTGAAGTCATAGCTTTATTCGTATTCATTGACCTTTGTAACCCAACCCACAATTATAAATATAATACAGCGCCATTTATTAATGAGAATATCACATTTATGTAATATATAACAAAGATAGATATCCCTCAGTCACTAAAGAAGTTCAAAATATTGTTTCCCAACTTAAGGTAAATTAAATTAAATTCTTAATATTTTTCTACTGAATATCCGTAGTCCTGCCATTACATATCATATTCGGTCTTCTCTCAGTATTTGGTGTGAATCTATTTATTGCTCTTCAGCTTGCAATGGAACTTATTGTGTATTAACTTGAAGAAAGAAATTCAAGCAATACCGTTAAAATAATAAACATTAAAAAAAGTATCTGGCAACACTGGCAGCTATGGCAACACAATAATTTATATAATAAATAACATGAATCCATCTTATTATACAATGAATAAAATAATAACTAAGTTATATAATTTAATTACGGATTGATAATAAATATACTAATATAAATAATATATATACAATAATAAAAATAAAAAATTATATTAAAAATAAATAAAATAATAAATGAGGGTGTTTTTTTAATTTTTTTAATTAATAATAATATATAATTAATATATAATAATAATTAATAATAATATAATAATAATTAATAATAAATTAAATTAATAATATTAATAATAATAATAATAATAATTAATAATAATAATAATAATAATACGAGTCTTTTATAATAATAAGAATCTTGTATTACAATTAAGATCACTATGATTTTTTTTCTTATACAAATATTATTATTATTATTTTATTATTTATTATATATTATAATTATTATTATACTTATTATTTATTTATTATTTTATATTATTATTAATAATAATAATAATTTTTATTATTATTTTTATTATTTAGTTATATTATTATTATATTATTATTTAATTTATTAGGACTATTATTTTATTATTTAATTATTTATTTGGTATTAGTTGAGTATAGTTTTAGTATATTTAAGTAAGTAGTAGTCTAGTAGTAGTGTAGTAGTATAAACAAATGCAATTATTAATTTTGTTATATTGCACAACCGCTATAACCGCGTGTTGTTGATATAATAATTTAAGAATCATAAAAAAAAAAAACCGCCAACCGCTGGTGTTGAAAATTTTAGGAGACAGGCAAGAAAAACCGCAAACTTGCATTGGTTCATTTAGTAGCAGAGTTTCCGATCAAAGTCTTTTACCTGGCCCACTCTTTTGACCTTGACCTTTTGGCCCTTGGACCTTTTTTGCCTTTTCAAAAAACAAATTTTTTGAAGACTTATTTTTTGCGAACCCTCGGAGATAGGTGAATTGCGCTCTTAACGGTTTGCGAAAAGCAAACCGTAATGTTATCGTAACTCCCCTACTAGTTTTAGCCCCCTTTGCGGGCGCTCTTTAGCTCCCTTTTTTTTATGTTCTTGATCGCTTTGATATTCGGTCTTGGCCGTGAGATTATTCTGCTTGGCCTTGATTATTCGGCTCTTGATCCGTTATAACCCTGAAATTGATCCTATTGCCTTAAAGGTCATGGAGATATGTAGGTTAACTATTGTGGTAATTGAACTCTAGTATTATGGTATACCTGCCGCTTTATGCCTTTTGGTTAGGTTAACTGTCCTCCTACATGAGTCATATGTATGGTTACTTCGCCTTTGTATGAGATCTGTCCTAACTTGATTTCCATCACGTCACACCTACACACCACACCACACATCACACACACACACAACACACACTACACACACACACACCACAACACACATACGTAGACACATAACCTACACCTACACCCACACCCCCACATACATAGACGCATACACCCATACTCAGACACTTACACTCACCATAGACACTTACAATCTCACCAACTATCACACACACCCCACTTATGATGCCTCAACTTGATGTCCTCAACTTTGATATTCCTCAGCTTAATTGAGCTACGCAACTTTGTAATGACTCATAACTTTATATGCCTCATCATTTTGCGCTCAACATTGATGTGCCAACTTGATGACGTCATCCTTTTTGTGCGTGATTCAATCTTTGATGCGTGTCTATCTTTATGCCACTCTTATATTGATGTGACCCAGCATTTATTATTGATTGTTCAAATGAACATTTTAATGTCTTCACCTCAATCACCGTAAGGAGTATCTTAGGGATTTTCTATTAGTGTTCTTAATGAGAAGTATTTACTATGTAGTGCCATCTGTGTATATATTATTTAGTAGTAGTAAGTTTTTTTAAATTGCCATGATTCGCAGTGCCAATTACTTGTAGTGCCAAGTTGTGAGTGCCCTAATACTGTATAGTAATTGCCAAGTGGTGCCACATTATAGTGCCAATCTGTGTAAGTGCCTACATTAGCTGCCACCTGAGTGCACTTTTTCCATACCTTTTCTAGCCTCCCCTGAGCTATAGATAATACCCTAATATTTGGTGTTACCCCTAGGTTTATAGTTAGTATGAGGAATCGGATCTTTGGTGTATTATTAACAAGTGCTATATATGAAGTTGCTTCATTACTTAATGAGTTAGCTTTTTTCTTAAGTGTTCCCTATATACACTCACTTACGCCGTACACACATCTTACTACTAGCCCATATACTATTTACACTTATCACACACACACACTAACACACACACATCTTATGTCTACTTATTCCACATTGCACCCATAACATTAGACATCTACACTCTAACCCCCTACACCTACACACACACATCCATTAGACACTTTAACACTTATGACATCTTTTACAACAAAACTATAATGTCACTTTAATACACATCTATATTACACTATAATGTGACCCACTGTATACACACATATTTACACTATGATATCACTTTAACACCACTATGATAACTTATAAGCACTTATACTCTCCATAGACACTTACACTATCCCATAGACACTTGTATACACACGTTTAAAAATCACCTATATAGATCACTTACATGCCGTTCAACACACTATGACTAATCTTTTATATAGCATCTTAATTACACTCAGTCATTATGAACAACTATTACTAACTAGCCAATACACTCACTACTACACACCACACTTACACTTATACACTTACACTCAACACACTCGATTATTTTGTAATCCTTCAACTTTAGTAAACGACTCTAATATTTTGATACTCTTCAGCCTTAGATTACCTCAGGCTTTGATAGCCCATTCAGCTTTGATTAGATTCATCTTTGATGACTCAATTTGATGACGTCATCTTTTTGATACCACACTCTATATTGATGATTTCATCATTTGATGAACTCACTATTATCTCTTGCCGGTTATCTCTTTCTAATGTTCAAAATCTTGATGACTCAGATTTATTGTATTTGTCATCTTTATAATGATCCAACACCCTCGATGCCTAGAAACTGACTGATGGTGTAGGATGTCTTATACCCTAGTCATAAGTTATGTAACCACCAGTTCGCAGCATTTCTCCCTCCCGCATAAGACAGTCAACCCCGCACCCCGCAGGTTGCGACCCGCCGTCGTGTTTCCCGCCCGTCCGCGTGCTGCCCGCAAGTGCACTAAATATTTCCGCGTACCCGCCCGCCGCCGTTGCTGCACCGCAGCTGTGCAATACCCCCGCTATCGAATCGAAATAAATATTTTCATTAGATAGTTCAACATCTTCCTCACTTATTCTTAATACTTAAAACAATTTTTTTATCTAAACAAATTCATGAAACTACCAAAAAAATCTTTCATTTTCTTCTATACATTTATCGTTACATATTTTCATAGTTGTGATATCCATGCAGCCACCCCATAATATATTTTCCCATTCTGTCATATTTATTCATGCAGTCATTCATATGAAATTATTTCTTCTTTAAATCATTTTATTTAATTAATAACAAAATAATTGATGGCGTCAAAAGCAAAATGGTGAATCAGTGAAGTTACTTCATAGCACACAAAGGTGTATTAGTATGCTTATTTGTTTTACTGCATTTACCTGCTTTATATAACTCATGTAATTTGTCTATTACTGCATTAATGTTACATTTTATTCATTTACTCTATTAACATACCTAATAAAGCAGTAAAAACAGTAAAAATCAATAGAGTGTGTTTAACTATGACTAACAAGGTATAATTTTATTTGTGTAACCTTTCTTTATTGATAATATGAATACAAATGTTTTTAACTGCTTTTATTATTTCAAGAGTTAAAATTCTATAAATTAACATACATAAACCCTAAAGCAGTTAAATCAGTAAATCAATAGTAGTGTTACCTAACACCAAATGGATTTTTAGGTATGCTTTTGTTTACTGCTTTAATACTGCTTAAACTCAATGTTTACTGTCTTAATCTTCATTAATTATTTACTAACATTACATACCCTTTTAAAGCATGTTAATCAGTTTAATAACTCATATTAGAGTAGTTAACCTAGCAACAAAGGTATTAGTAGGCTTTTGTATTTACTGCTTTACTGCTTAACTCATATGTTTTACTGCTTTAATCATATTTATTATTAACATTATATCTATACCTTTAAAGCAAGGTAAAGACAGTTAAAGCTCGTATAATAGTCGTTATGATGATGCCTAGCAAACAACAGGGGTTATTCTCCTCTTTTTACTGCTCTCTGCGTTACCTGCTTTACTAATTTTCGAACTTACTAATATTGTTATAATTCAACATTATTTCCTGAATTTTTTAATACTTTTATATTATTTATTATTTTATATTTAATTTTTATTTTTATTATTTATTTCTTATATTATTATTTTTGTTTAATACTTTTTTTATTATTATATTATTTATTTTTATATTTTTATCTTTTTTATTTTTTTTAATTTTATTTTACTATTATTTTATTAACCATATTCAGTAAGATTATTTTTATTATATTATTAATATACTTAGTTATTTTTAGCCTATTAATTATTATTAATTTATACACTACATCACACACACACACACACACTTAACCACACCCGCAGATTCGCCCATCACACACACACACACACACACTATACACACACACACACACACACACACACACACACACACACACACACGCACCCGGTTTAAACATATCAAATAAATCTTAGGAGAGGATGATAAAAGTATGAGAAAAAATATCAACCCCGCAAAAAATAAAAAATAGAAAAATTAAGGCATATACCGTTAAATCTCAAACTCTTTACTAAGAATGCCTATCAAAAAAAATTTAGCCTGGCAATGATAATTACAAGATAAAAAAAATTTGTAACTGATTACCGAGCAGCAGAGATGATTATTATGCAGGATACCTCCACTCTAGTTGTATTATGTAAGGCAAGGCTTTATTCGTTATTTCTTCTAAACTGATAGCCATACTTCCACATATATAAAATTAAACAGCCTGCTCTATTATCTTATTAGAACAAGTTATAATATACAAGATCTAACTCCTCCAGTCACTAAAAAGAAGTTCTATAAATATTGAATTCTCCAAACTGATCATGGAAATTTAAATTATTATTTACTGACTTAATATACCTAGTCCGCATACATTTCATTCGGGC
>JABUQX010061922.1:0-27500 GCA_015478945.1 Trachelipus rathkii
CACTTCATATATATATATATATATATATATAATATATATATATATATATATATATATATATATATATATATATATATATATATATATATATATATATATATATATATATATATATATATATATATATATATTTATAGATATATATTGAAAGGTAGTATTTTCAATGTGGCTCCAAAAGGAGCCTTTTATATTAGAGTTTACTTCTTTTCAGTCTTCTTGGGAAGCAGAACTGCATGGATGTTTGGCAGAACGCCACCTTGAGCAATGGTAACACCAGAAAGGAGTTTGTTTAATTCCTCATCGTTTCTGATGGCAAGTTGAAGATGACGTGGAATGATTCTAGTTTTCTTGTTATCTCTAGCTGCATTACCAGCCAATTCAAGAACTTCTGCGGCCAAATACTCCATTACAGCAGCAAGGTAGACTGGAGCTCCAACACCAACACGCTCAGCGTAGTTTCCTTTTCTCAAAAGACTATGAATACGTCCAACTGGGAACTGAAGACCTGCACGGCTAGAGCGAGTCTTAGACTTAGCCTTCACTTTACCTCCCTTTCCGCGACCAGACATTTTTCACTTTGTAACGTGGATAAAAGATGAAAAATAAAATTTTAACCATCTTATCAACATAAATTCACCCAATATAATCAAAATCATCCAAAACACAGAAATAAGAAAACTAACGGAATCATTTATCATTAAAAATAGCAAAAACTTTAATTTACAACAAGGAGAAACCATCATAGACGAAATGAACAACAAATACTTAAAAGAATCAAAATCGTTAGTAAACCTTCTAAAAAAAGTTTAAAAACAAGCAAAAGAAAAAGGGCCCACATTACAGAACAAACCAAGTAGCCAGAAAAATAGAAAGTCAAAATCATACCAAAAAATTCTACAAGAACTTCAGTTCCCGACAATGTGTGACGACATGATCCACGAAAGCTATAACTAGTGCTAAATTTACAAATGTTTGTGATTATTTCAAGAATTATGTGTTTTAAAAGTTTGCTTTAAATAAAACCCTAATTTTTAGCTTCTTTATAATATTACCTCAAGGGAAAATACTCTTCAATAACATATAAACTACGTGAATTAGTAGTCCGATTGTATATATATATATATATATATATATATATATATATATATATATATATATATATATATATATATATATATATATATATATATATATATATATATATTATATACTATATATATATATATATATATATATATATATATATATATATATATATATATATTATGACCAAATTTCAGATATGGCACTGATATGCATTAATATCTCAACGACATCGTAAATCTGGCCTAGCATTTAAGTAAATTATCAAATAAAATAAAAATATCTAAACTCGAACGTGGCTAGAACCTTTTGTCATGAAGATGTTGTCTAGCATTCAGTATGCCAATCACACACACATATATTACTGTGACATGTGATAATTAATTTTATTAGATTGAATTGTTTATATATCAATTAGAAATTACTAGTCGTATTACGACACCACATTAGATACGATATATAATATAAATACCAGATACAGCTTTCAATTGTTGTATCAACGAATTATAACATATCAATAACTCTCGAATGTGGCCGAGACCTTTGTCATAAACGTTGTCAGCATTCGAAAATTATGTTTATACACATAAAATAAACAATTAATATACGGTCAGTTCCCTAATATTAGCTTATCAATAAATATAAATTTAAATTCCTTATAGAATGTAGCTTATCATAAATATAAATTAAAATTCCGTATAGAATCAATATAATTTACTTCGTAATACGAATATTCAAATCAATATCAAATGTCCTATAAATTAAAGATTTTCAATGTATGTATAATGTATATATATATAATAAATAATTTTTAGTCGCACTCAATATTAATTAAAATGTTTTGCTAATTTCAATGAAAGATTTCAGATCACACCATAATGAATGCGTTAATAAGCAAGAGAAACGAAAACTGTTCTACAATACTCTATAGAAACTGTTCCAATAATAATATTTTTTTTCTGAAGATTTTAAAGTTGGTGTTTAAAATCTGGAACTAATAATTAAATTTTGGCCAATAATTAATCCTGGCCGTATTTGTGTGAACTGAATTCGGCATATATTCCCCCAGAGAAATCAAACATTAAACATATCCAGAGATGTTTCCCTCTTCCTTATAAATTTCATCATCAGATGATGATTTAAATATTTTTTTTCTCTTTATTCATCTATTGCTGTTTTCTTTGTTTGATAGTTTTTTCAGTTTTGTTTGCCTTATTATCATTTATTGATTGATTGATTTTGATATACTAACCTCTGTTGGGTAAAGATGTGTAATTGATCTAGTTATTATTCCATTATTGGTACGTACTGCAGCTGACCTGACCAATCCATCCTTTCCTACATGCAATTTTTCTATTAATCCCAATTTCCACATCAATCTGGGAGCATCATCATATATCAAAACAACTTCTCCCTATTTAATTTAATTTTAGTTAATTTAATTAGTTTAATTGAATTTAATAAATTTTTTAATTTCATTTAATTTAATTTAATTAATTTAATTTATTTAATTTAATTTAATTTAATTAATTTAATTTATTTATTTTAATTTATTTAATTTATTTAATTTAATTTTATTTTATTTAAATTAATTTAAATTAATTTATTTTTATTTAATTTAATTTAATTAATTTAATTTTTTTATTTAATTAATTTCATTTAATTTAATTTAATTAATTTAATTTAATTTTATTTAATTTAATTAAATTAATTTAATTTAATGTTAAATTAATTAGTTTAATTGAATTTAATTAATTTAATTTAATTAATTTAATTTAATTTAATTAATTTAATTTATTTAATTTTCAAAAACCGATTTTGAGAAAACAAGTTTTTAAATCTAGGAAAGTCCATAACTTTTTATAAATGGGAGATAGTGTATTGACACTTGAAGCAGAAATAAACCGACATATTTCGTGCATGGCCTCACAAATTGAAAGTATTATCTATTAAAAAAAAAAAATTAGAAAAATATTCCTGTACTGGAAAAAGCAAGACACTTGAACAGCCATACAAACATGAATAGCGTTCAAAAACCCTTTGCTGAAATTACTTGAAATTTGAAATATAACTTGCTAAATGTATCATAAAAAATACTGTAGGATGATTTTTTGATAACTTTCTTTAAAAAATTTTTATGCCAATTCTCATTAAATATCTAAAAATTTGTGAAAAATTTTTATTTGAAATTTGTGAAACATCAAAACTTTTTTTCTGTAAGTGGTACAGGCTTCAAATTTGAACATAATATACTTATACATACAATCTAACTCTCCTATAAACTTGAAAGAATTAGATTACATAGAAAAAAATTAAACAAATAATTCTGTGTATTTCTCGGATCTGTAAATATACTGTACCCGAAGGTCATACAAAATTGTGTATATAGCGCTCAGGTACCCTATGTCGAAATGATTTACTATTTGAACTATAGATTGGTTGTTCTATTATAAAAATATCTTTACTATGAATTTTTGATATTTGCCCCCCAAAACAAGTTCTCTGACCAATTATATATATATATATATATATATATATATATATATATATTATATATATATATAAATATATATATTTATACTAAATATTATATATATATATATATATATATATATATATATATATATATATATATATATATATATATATATATATATATATATATATATATATATAGTTCAAATTTCAAGCCTGTAATCTGTTATAAAAAGGTACTTTTAATTTTTTATAACTTTTTTGAGTTTTGAATATATATATATATATATATATATATATATATATATATATATATATATATATATATATATATATATATATATATATATATATATATATATATATATATATATATATATATATATATATATATATATATAGTTCAAATTTCAAGCCTGTATCTGTTATAAAAAAAAATTTACTTTTAATTTTTTATAACTTTTTTGAGTTTTGAATTTACTGATCCAAGAAATGTAGAGTGTAAGGCAAAGAATCCAACTACTCGTTTTTCGCGAATTTCGCCAAAATAATCCAAGTACGTGAATCTCAAATTTCTTGAGCCTCACTCGGCATGCCAAAGTAATCCAACTTCAATTTTTTGCGAAAATCGATTTTTATTTTAGTTACTCATTAAAAAATTCTCTAACAGTATAGAAAATAAATTATTAAGGGGAACTTTTAATATTTGATTTAAATATGTTAATAATAATTAACAATTTAATGTATTAAATTATTATAGTAAATCATTGATATTATAGCAAACTGAAGCTGGAATTTCAGGGTAGGTCTCCAAAACTTCAAGGGAAGATAATATTATCTTAACATAAGTCATCAAAAGGTTTTGACTTTAAATGGACGAGTTTTATAATTTGAATGTTTAATAAATTAGTTGAGAATAATTGTAATATTTATTAATTTCCAATTGCTGTATTTTTATAAAATGCAGTATTATTTTCAATTATTTTTGCTATAAAACTTTCTCAAATTTATTTAAATTTTCACTTTGCCAACCAACCTTTTTTCACCGTAAATAGTAGGATTGTGGATCATAATTTTATTGGCAGTTTTTCACCCAAATGTTGTAATAGTAAATCTTGCATTATTATTATATTGTACATTTAATTTATTAATAACTTTTTTGTTAATTTTAGATTAAAGATAACAATAGCTTATGTCAATTTTAATGATTACACTTTTAATTATTTCAATTACTAGTTCAGAAGATGGGTTTCAGATAAGGTTTGAAACATCCAGATTCAAAAAAGTTTTTCATCATTCGTCATGTTTCTTATGAAGTTGAGGTTAAAACCTGCAATTGATCTTTATTGTGTATTATATATATATATATATATATATATATATATATATATATATATATATATATATATATATATATATATATATATATATATATATATATATATATATATATATATATATATATATATATATATATATATATATATATACAGGGCTGCGGAGCCGGCAAATTTTTCCGGCTCCGACTCGGCTCCGGCTCCAGCATTTTAAAATTACCGGCTCCGACTCCGGCTCCGGCTCAAGCAATTTTAAAATTGTCCGGCTCCGACTCCAGCATTTTAAAATTACGCGGCTCCGACTCCGGCTCCGGCATTTAAATTGTTCGGCTCCGACTCCGGCTCCGGTTCCGGCTCCGACCCCTTGTTATAATTCCTTCTTTATTTGCAGTCATGAAATCATTAATTCTGAAACAAAATTTTGAGGGTATGATGAAATTAAATGTTTGTTAATGACATCTTTATTAACTTAGAATTTAAAACTTAGAAAATATTTTATAGAAAATAAGAATTTTAAAAAATACAGAAAAGGAATCATTCACTTTCTTCCTAAATTTTAATATAATTCCTCTTTGAACGATGAACTGCCTGTACAGTTACGTAATATAATTTTATTATTTTTTTCCTAAAAAGAATAAAAATCATATTTTAGATTCATCCTAAAGTTTAAAATAATTGCTCGTTGACTATGAGCCTGAACACATATATAACATAATTTTATTCAAAACAAGATTTTATATATATAGCTATATATATATATATATATATATATATATATATATACTATATATATATATATATATATATATATATATATATATATATATATATATATATATATATATATATAATATATATATATATATATATATATATATATATATATATATATATATATATATATATATATATATATATATATATATATATATATATATATATATATAATAACTATATATATATATATAATATATATATATATATATCATTAATATATATATATATATATATATATATATATATAAATATATATATTATATATATATATATATATATATATAGTATATATATATATATATATATATATATATATATATATATATATATATATATATATATATATAATTCACTTTCTTCCTAATTTTTAAAATAATTTCTTTTTGAACAGCCGACCATATGTAATATAAATATATTCAAAACAATTGTTCTTAAAAATAAAACCAAATCATTAAAATCCTCCTTTAACGATGTCCTTAGATCCGTTTTTATTATTTTTAAAGCAGAAAACAAGCTCTAACATTCACTTGAATAGGGGCAAAGCTGTAATTGTGCAAGCGGCATCTTGCAAAATTTTCGGATAGCAATTGATTGCCTCCTTAACTGATAACTTTGATTTCCGATCGATTTTCATTATTCCGTCTAATGACTTATGGATTCTACCTTTTATTTTTCTAGAAGATATTTAGGTTGAATGTCTTTTACTAGTAGATTGTCTTTTAGGTTTTTCAATCGCTTTTCTGCATGCTCCAATTTTTCCCATTATCTGTCAAATTTGACTTCTTCATCTTCATCTGACAAAATTCTACAAGGAAGGATTCCTGAAACTGCTGAACTATCTGACTCCGGCCCAGATTTCTGTTCGATAGCGTTATTCATTTTAAGTCCTAGTTCGCAAAGAACACTCCTAGCTTTAAATATCAGATCTTCGGTTCTGGGAAAGATTCTAAACAAAGATTGTCGACAAAAATATTTTATTTTCAGTTAACATTCTTTCCCTTCTTTTCATGAAATTTATTTGTGATTTGCTAAAATCCGTTCTCTATAAAAATTTTCCTGCAGTCAAGTCTTCTGATTGAATATTTTTTGTTGTAAAGTATGGGTGTTTTAATAATTCTTCGAGTGTTTCGATTTGTTCCCACTGACTGTCGGAGAAAGTTCAGAAGTACCGGCAGCCATCATACTACTACTATAATCTTTTAGTTGCAGAAACCTTTAGACTTTAGAGCATAAGACATGTACTTCCCCATCTTGTCTCTTGACCTAAGATTGCCACTTTTGCAGCTTGATTCTTTAGAACTTCCATTAATTTTGGGGTACGTGCTGTTTTTGCTATTTGTCTCGCCCTGCTTATAAGATTTGCTCTATGAGTATTGTGGAGACCATCACGCACTGCTAACTGTAAAGTATGAACTCCACATCTCATGTGTGCAATGTTAACGTTATCGGAACATAGTCTTTTTATAGTTTTATCAAGTTCATTCTGAAAACAACTATTACTTCTTCGTTTTGACATTCAATAAAATCAGTATCACATTTACCAATTTCCTATTCCTCACCCTCATTGTCCTTATTTAATTTTTCAATCGAACTGATCATGTTTGATGCGTTATCCGTAACTAAGCTAATTACTTGTATCTTGTTATTTGGAATTTTTTTTAAGATGTCATTAACAAATTCTTGAATATATTCCGTTGAAATGTTGAATATTTTTTCTTTTACTGCTAACATTTTAGAAATATTGTTTTTATCTTCGTCCACATATATAAAATTATTGACAAAATAATTTAGCTTTGCCCATGTGTAAGTATCCATTTTTAAAGGCACAAAGCGTCCCTTTATACAATTTTTAAGCTTATTTTTTTGTTTATTTTTTCTTCTAGAACTATTTTACAAATATTTTTCCAGTCTAAAGGGACTTCCAGTTTCTAAGCCATGTCTCCACACAGTGCTTTAAATCCTGGTCATGCAAAAAAAAAACTAATGGGTCACTATTTTTAACAACCATTATAATCAATTGTATTTTTAATTTTTCACTTAACATAGACAGAACAAGTTTATGGCAACTGAAAAAGTTTCCACTTTAGTCTCAGTTTTTAAAATTAAAGGTTTATTTTTAATGCATTGCAGCAATGTCTGGATGATAGCGTTTTAAATGTCGCATTAATTTAAAGGATCCAATAGATGTATTGTGACCCCATGAGTAACTAGTAGTTAGGTAGACTCTTTTGTGCCTGATCAAACTGTTTCCCATCAACCGTGTTAACTATTTCATATTGACAAATGAAAGTATTTTTATCATCAGAGTGAGTAATATATTCAAATACATGAAGTGTTTTCGATTTTTGTTTAGTTGACATGATTTTTCTAAGGATATTAAACTTAATTAATTAAAGCTATCTATAGAAGTATTAGAACCATTTTTAATTATTGAATAATAAATACATAATCAAATTTCTGGAAAAAAGAGAATATATATATATATATATATATATATATATATATATATATATATATATATATATATATATATATATATATATATATATATATATATATATATATATATATATATATATATATATATATAACACCTGTAGTAATAAAATTAATAATTACTTAATTTTGTATTTGCCGGAGCCGGAGCAGCCTCTTTTTTTGCGGCTCCGACTCCGGCTCCGGCTCCAGGTTTCGCCTCCGACTCCGGCTCCGGCTCCAGATCCCCCAAAATTTCGCCTCCGGCTCCGGCTCCGGCTCCAGTCCCTCAAAAAGTTTCGCCTCCGGCTCCGGCTCCACCCAAAACCTTGCGGCTCCACGGCTCCGGCTCCGCAGCCCTGATATATATATATATATATATATATATATATATATATATATATATATATATATATATATATATATATATATATATATATATATATATATATATATATATAATGCAGTTGAATACCACCGCTCACGGGCAGAGCCCTATTCAAAAGGGGGTGTACTCGTTTTACGTCTGAGTAGGACGAAGCTAAGCATTATGATAGAATAAACACATCTTGTGCCAGCCGACAGTTACGAACCTGGATCTCTCGCTTTGTTGGGCGAGTGTATATATATATATATATATATATATATATATATATATATATATATATATATACTATATATATATATATATATATATATATATATATATATATATATATATATATATATATATATATATATATATATTATATGTATTTTAGTGACTTCTACATTCAAAAAGTGAGATTAAATTTCAAACTTCTATTTTTCTGAAAGTTAACTTCTCGATCTATGTTAGGCACAAATCTCTTCAGCCACAGCTTCTCAATTTTAAAATTAACTGTATGAACACCCTCATTTACAAATATCTTCCTTCTACTTCTTTCCTTCTCATGCCTAAGTAGTTCACTTCTCTCACAGAATTTCTAACCATATTATTTTCAACAAAAACCACAAAACCTTATCCTCAAAACTATAAATCTCCTTCTATATACCCCCCGTAAGAAAATATACATCAAGGTTCTTTTTAATGATGTTATTCATAATATGAAAAGGATTTATCCAACATCCTAAAAAACTTTCCCTTATTTAAAAATAACTGGTTTTTACAAACGGCTGCACCATTCACTCACTAATAAATCATAAGGAAAGATCCCCGAAAGTTTTGAGAACATCGATAATATATAAATATGGCGGCGATATTGTACAATCCACCAATTCGGTGTCAATATATGAGAACGCAAGCGAGTCTCATACAGAACACAATTTTCACTCTCTAATCTAAATACCTAGTTCCTCTATTAGGTATCATTGCCTGCCTGAAAATCACACCATTAAAACTAACTCCTTTTTTAATATTGCTCAAATCAGCCAACCAACAGATCTACCAATTTTAGAATCCCTCTTTATAAAATCGCTTTCCCTAGTTTTAATCTAGACAGCAGTCTTATAACAACTTTTTGATTTAACTATGAACACAGTTTATAATTGATACCACAAGTATTCTAATTCAATGTTTTATATTTTCATCGTAAAAAAAACTACTATGATAATGTGCGAATATATTAGCCCTAAGATCTGTCTATTTCATAAAAATATTTAACGAGCAAACCTCCGATGTTTTCATAAACCGGTCAAGTTTATGTTCTTCTCAGTGTTTACTGGCTTTTGTCTTTGTAAGTTTTTATATCTGTTGATAGGAGGAAAAAAAAGAAAAGAAAAACTTTACTAAATGTAATTAGTATTTAAAATAATAAAACGCATCTCTCTTACTTTCTTATTTATAATTTTCCGAACTTTTTTCAACTGCAACACATTACAAAGATTATTCATCAGTACAGCTTGCACCTTAGATCCATCTATGCTTCTTATTCTAAACCATGGTTTCACTACGATATAACAACACCGGCACCAAACACCCTTATGTAAGACCTTAGTACATTCAAGACTTTGTATTCTCCAAAAAATTAATCGCACCAGCCACTCACTCACTCATCATTTGTTCCCTTTTAATTCAACATGTAACCTAAGTATTTAGTAGCAAAAACCTGTTCTAATTGCTCGCCATCCAATATTATTCTACAAGCCATCCTCTCCTTAACTATCGCTGTTGCCATGTTTTACACACTTTCTACCACTTTCTTCAAACTTTCTCCTGATTCAACACAGAAAACCAAATCATCTGCTAATAAAAAATAGATTAAGACACTACATACTCGACCAATCTGTGTCGCTCTTACAGCCCAATTTCCCACTTCTACCATTAGTTTTTCCATCACCCCATCCATATACAATTTAAAGATCCAGAGACATAAATCATCCCTTGCCTAACTCCGCCTCAATCTCTACATTTATTCTCACAGAAACTAACTAAGTAACCCATATATATATATATATATATATATATATATATATATATATATATATATATATATATATATATATATATATATATATATATATATATATATATATATATATATTTTTATATATATATATATATATATATATATGAAGCGCTTGTGCTTCGGTATGATATTGATGGATATTCTGATGATAATTCAATGCATAGATGTAATAAAGCCCTAGGTATGTTAATCAATATAAAGAGGAAACACATTGAGGATAATCACTACACAGTTCGGCTTGGGTGTTCGTATATTAAAGGTATAATATATTTATCACAAGATAATAGTCTATCATTGATTATGAATAACAGTTTATTAGGTAATGGATATTTAAAGCTTGACAACTATGACACATAAAATGAGGATGAGTGCAACTTCACACACATATTACAAGAGGCAGACGAGAGCGAGCGTCTAATAATAAGGCTATCCATTGACTCGTTCATTTGTCCGTTGCATGAATGTAAATTACGAATCTGATATTGACTATTTTGTGGGAAAATCTCTAAGGCGTTGAATTTCACTGAAAGTAGTAATATATATATATATATATATATATATATATATATATATATATATATATATATATATATAAATATATATATATATATATATATATATATATATATATATATATATATATATATATATATATATATATATATATATATATATTGTTAACTTTCCTAAGTTATAAATAATATCAAACTCAACAAAATTGAACATATACTTCTTGGAAATAATTATTTAAAATAACAAACTGATTAACACTAATAAAGAAATATAAAAGTGTCTTACAAACAGCAATTTTTCGTGTCCGTCCTGGTGACTAGTCGAAAGTACAAATCCTGTTTGACGAGGACTCGAACTCACGACCCTAAGCGTGCAAACGCACCACTCAGCCCACTGCGCCACCGAGACTCCTATATATATATATATATATATATATATATATATATATATATATATATATATATATATATATATATATATATATATTATAACTTAATACATACAATTATATATATATATATATATATGTGACTCATATATATTGTTGCAACATAGTTTTTAGATCATTCTTCGTCGCTATTTTCCTCATCGGGTAGATCTTCAAATTCTTTGGTTTTCTTACTTAGGTTTCGTGAGAAAGAGTGGAAAAATTCACGGTCCTTTTGTGGAATGTAGGTCAATAACGAAAGAAGATCTTTGAATTTTTCTAAGGAAATTTTTACCGATGGGCAACATTCTGGCAAACTTTCTTGAAAATTTATTCCTTTCTTTGGAGCAAAGTCTACTACATGCTCAGAAACATTTGGATCTAATGATGTTTTGTACTGAATTTTTCCTTCTAGTTTTCTTATTTTAAACCATTTCAAAGAGAGCCAACAGAAAGCACTTCCTTCTTCATTACGGTTGCGAAAGCAAAGGTTTTTAAGATTACTTTTGAAATTTAACATTTTTCCTTTCATTCTTAGGATCTCATATGGTACTCTGGTTGCAGTTTTAATAAGCTGAACCCACTCATCAAGTGAAAAGATTCTCTCAACTCTATTTTTCTTCTTTTCTATTTTTGCGAAATCAGAGTCGTTAGGCAGAAACGAATGCCCCGACTCTAGATATGTGTGCTCCCAACTGTCAATATTAAAATGGCAAAGTGCAAACATCATGAAGGAAATCATTGTCTTGTTTCGGTTCTGACCCCCACAACTATCACTAAAAGTTACAATTTCATTAATATTATTTAAATCTTGGCTTTTTAAGAAATGAAAAATGCTGGAACATATTTCATTAGCTCCTCTCCTTCCCTCTGCTTCAGTCCAGAGGCACATATATCCTTTGTTGTTATGTCTGGTATTTATTCCTAAATTCAATAACCATAGCTGCCTTTTATAAAATGCAACACTTGTATTTAAATAAGGGATGGGTTGTGTTTTTTGCATGTCAAAAGTGAAGAGTATTGTTTTATCTTTTTTTGAATCTGACGTCTTTTTATTAAGATACTCGCGTGCGTAATATGCTCTTCTAAGATGGGCTTCATGGGTGTTAATTAAATCTAATTTTTCTTCAGGGATGGCAGAATTAATCTGAATTTTCAATTTATCACACATTTGACATGTGTCAGCTTTTGGGATGTAGATATGTACATTATAAGATTTAAAGCATTTAACGAAAATTCTATAGCTTACTTTATATTGTTCTTCATTATTTTGTTCTAATTCTTCTAAGTAAAGTTCATATAACTTTTGAATTGTGAGTCCGGGTTTAAAGTATTGTCTTTTATTTAAGGAATAGTGAGATTGAAATTTTGGGAAAGCATTTAAAAATTTCTCAATCTTATCAAGAGTGGAAGTAGGAGTCTTGTTTGGTGGATGACCTCCTCTTTTGTCGGGTGAAATTAATCCTCCTTTGCTCTTTACTCTAAGTGCACAGTCGAGCCTTTTGTTAGAAATTCCAAGCGTGCTAAGAAACATTGATTTACATACATTTTTACCATTAAGGTAAAACTTTCTGCTAAAATTTCTATTATTATGTGTCATAGTTGTTCGTCTTTGGATAGGAAGTACCTTCACACTTTGCACAATGAATAATGATTGAGTTTGCCAATTACCCGAAGACCAGAATCTATTAAAAAGAATTTGCCTTTCATTTACGGTCAACTTTTCATAGCATTTCATGCGACACTGACAGTTGATATTTTTAAATTTTTTTTCTTCAATTAATTTTCCTCTACTATTGACATGCAGCTGTCCGGCTTGTAAGCGTTGTTTCCTCGATGCAAAACCCTTAGCATTTATCTTTTCATACATGGGAGAGGAAGAAAGACCAAGGTTTTGTTCAGTCTTTAAAAGTATTTGAAATGAACACACATCTGAAAATCAAAAAGAAATATTGGTTATTTAAAATTTAATCAATATTGTGATGATTTAGTAATAATGTATCAGTTGAGCTGTTAAGAAGCTTTATATATATATATAAAATATATATATATATATATATATATATATATATATATATATATATATATATATATATATATATATATATATATATATATATATATATATATATATATATATATATATATATATATATATATATATATATATATATATATATAATTTAGGGATGTACCGATACCAGAAAAGAGGCCGATACCGATACCGATACCGATACCGATACTCTATTTTTTTAGGTGCCGATACCGATACCGATACCGATACCGATACTTTAATTAATATAATAAATACAGTAATAAGATAGAACATTTGTGCACTGCTAGGCAACTCAAGATTGCATTCCCTGTACAAAAATTAGTCATTTATATTTCATATTTGGTTGTGCCCAAGTATATTTATTTTATAAATTAAAATAGTACCTTTAAGGAATAATAAATGCAAATATAATATTAATAACTTTTTTATGTTTGTGTTTATTTAAAAAATATTCCATTTCCATTTTCAAGTAAGTATTAACAAAGTTTAGCTACTAGCTTTTATGTTTTAACATGATTACAATTTACAAGAAGATTCTTTAACTAGCTACAATATAAAGAATAAAAATAATGAAAAGAAGAGACCTCAATTAATCAGCCGAAAAGTTAAAATAAACAACTATTACTCAAACATGACATAAAATACTTCTTTAAGATAGATATCATTCAATACTCAAATTCAAAAATTCACAAATTGTGATGCAAAAACATTAAGGTTTCACTAGTATCTGGCGAGAGACTGTTCCTTTTTGGGGTGTTTACATTCTTACCTACACTATAAATACGCTCTCTCTCGACTGATGAAGGAGGTGCTGATAATTTTTGCCTGCAAGCACTGATAATAATGAAAACCTTGGCCCATTTTCATGCCACCGCATGAAAGGATTCTCTTCTGTAGGCAGCATCTCATGTTTTCGTAGAGCCTCATCTCTTCTTTCACAGACTGCAAATTTGAATTATCTTTGCTCCTTGATGACTGTCTCTTCAGTTTTTACGATGAGGTTCCCTGGTGTGATTCCTTTGAAGGTGAATGAGATGTCAATGCAATTTCGGCCATGAACTTATCAAAGTCTAACATATCCAAATCCTCATCTTCAGTAGGTTTATTTGCTGAAAAGCCACCATCGTCACTATCAGTGCTGTTGCCAGGGGTTGCAGATAAGGCGGCTTCCACTTCTGTCTCTTTTTTTTTTTTTTTTTTTTTTTTTTTTGTCAAGCGAGCAAGCTCCTCGGTTATATGCTATTTTAATGCATTCTAGAAGTGGTTCACCGTCGGAGGTGCAATTCTTTTGGGTTTCAGCTAATTTAATTCCTTATAAAAAACTTTTATTTATTTATTTTTACAGTTGTCACCGCCGCTCACGGGCAGAATCCTATTCAGGATGGGTGTTGAACGCCTCAAGAATTCATCTAACATAAATTACTGAATGAGCACAGACGCAGGCTTTAAAAGTGAGGAAATTAAATTGGGTAGGAAACACAGATGATGGAGGAGCAGGGAATTCCACAGAACAGAGGTGTCAGGAAAGAAAGAAGCACCGCAGCGAACCAGTCTAGAGTTACTAACATCAACACAAAACTCATGTGCCGACACAGGACCTTCTGCTACGAGGCCGTCGTAATGGTGGTGGTACGCGAGTGGATAGTTCACGCGAGCACTTGCCTCTACAGGTACCTATAGAAAGGGATGGCTTCAACATCGCGCCGCAAAGATAGAGGGTCAAGTGAACTAGAAAGTACAGGACAGTTTATAAGTCTTTTGGCCTTTGACTCGACCCTATCCAAAAGCCGGATGAAACCAGAGCCCCCGCCCCCCACAGATATGAGAGCAGTACTCCATACAAGGGCGGATGAGACCGCTTGTATAGGTGGAGTAACTGAGAAGAGGAAAAAAAGTCTCGCACTCTAAACAGAACTCCCAGTTTCTTTGAGGCCGCCCTAGCAACCACTGTGATTTGAGGTTTTCAAAACATTTTTTTGTTTATGTTAAGGCCAAGGATGTTTATATTGTCAACAGAGAAACGAGAGAACCGTCGAAAAGAGATAGAAAAAGTTAAGTGTCTTAGAGAGAGATTTGTAGAAGTTGGGTTTAAAGGAATTAAATTTCACAAGCAGAGACGATCCCACCTTGAATATTCTATCCAGATCAACGAGAATAGAATCGGAAAGATTAAGACTAGAGGCAATTCTAGAAGTAAAAGAGGGAGCAGAATTGATATGAGTTGAAGAATGAAAGGTCAAGTCATCGACATATGAGTGGATAGAGTTAGATGTGCAGGTGAGAAGATCATTGATGAAAAGCAGGAATAAAGTAGGAGATAAAACAGAACCCTGAGGAACACCACTATTGACAGAAAAAGAAGTCGCCCCATCAACAACAGCCAACATTGAGCGATTTGAAAGAAAGCTAGACATAAGTAAGCAAGAAGAAGGAAACCCAAAGGAGGGGAGCTTGGAGAGCAGTGACGCGTGCACCCGGTCAAATGCTTTGCATATGTCAAGCGCCACCACACAAAGTCTTCCGTAGTTCCTAAGGGCGGAAAACACTTAAATCGGTTAAATAGGAAAGTATATGCAAGTAGATCTCGAGCACCGAAGCCGTACTGGTAATCAGAAATAAGGGAAAGAGATTCCAGATGATCTAAGAAGTGAGAGTTGAGAAGGGTTTCAAAGATCTTAGAAACATAAGTGAGAGCTATAGGGAGATAGTTAGAAGGATCAGAGCAGCATCATTTTTCGGAATAGGTTGGACATATGCGCGCTTCCAACACTGAGGAAAGTGCTAGTATTGAGGCATAGAATATAGTTGAACGAGGGTGGGGTCAACACGGAAGCACACTTCCTCAAAACTCAGAGGAATGCCATCAGGCCACCTTCCTAACGTTCATAAATTTCAGGAGCCATGCACCCGATCAAATAAAATGACAGGTAAAGGCATAGGACACCTGAGAGGGAGGAAGGAGGAGGAAGAGGAATACCAAAATCGTTCAGGGTTGAATTAGAGGAAAAAAGGAGGCAAAGAGATTGGCCTTTTTCAGTTGGAGTATTAACAACAGAATCTTCAGAGCGAATAAGAGGAGAGGAGGAAAGGCAGATTTACAGAAGTTGTTAGAGAAGTTTTTGGCAAAAGGCCAGAGAGATTTGTCAGTAGGAGAACCAAGGAAGTCAGCGCATTTTCGTTTGATGAAGAAAGTCCGCTTTGCTCGTCGAAAGTATCCCTGCAGCGATTTCTAGCTGAATGAAAAGTGGCAAGGTGATAGGAGAACGAGAATTTTTCCACATCAGATAGCATTGTCTCTAACCTGAATGGCCAGGGAACAAGCACGATCGAACCATAGTTTTGAGGAGAAAAAGATTTAGTCAGAAGGAATGAACCTGCTCATCCCATTAACAATTACAGTTTCCACTTTATCGGCAGAATCTGAAGCGTCTTAAGAGTCAAAGCAGTCACTTCAATTATAGTTAGCGTAGAAGCAACGCAATGCCCCCAATCGGCCCGATCAAAGTGCCAGAAAAACCGCATAGGGCAGGATGAAGCTGTTGAAGAGAAAGTATTAAAATTAAGAGATATAAGGTTGTGATCAGATTTACCGATAGGAGCGAAGGTGGTGTATTTATAGAGAGAAGGACTAGTGGTGAAACATAGGTCAAGTGTGTTCAAGAATCGGTTGGGACGATCCGGAATGTGTGTAGGTTATTTAATCAATTGCTCCAGATCGTTGAGAATACTGAATGATTCGGCTTCCTCCCAACTAAATCAGTACGAGAGGAACCCAACAATTCAGTTTTGTGTACATTGAAATCCACTAAATAGAGGACCTCAGTATTTGGATGAGAAGATATAACAGTCTCGTGAGAAGTAGTAAGGTAATCAAAAAAGGCATGAAAATCTGTTCTGTTAGAACAGTAGCAGAAGCATGAGAATATTGTAGTAGAAGGAAGAAAGATTTTAAGCCACAGAACATCGAAGTTAGGAGATTCGAGATTCTCGAGACGTGTTATAGAAATGTTTATATTTACATAGGCACATACTCCACCCTTCAAACGGAAATTATAAAATAAGTTATAGTTGGATATATTAAACGAGTTGAAGGATGAATTCTTAGCCATCTGGGTCTCAGACAAGAGCATAAAATTAGGTTTAGAGCTAGAGAGGTAGTATTCCATGGATGCAGAGTTAGAGTGCAAGCCATTGATGTTGGTAAAGTCAAAAGAAAGCCACGCCTGTGCAAATCTGCTATCATACACGCACACGCACACACGCACACGCAATCACAAAAAAAAAAAAAAAAAAAAACAGACAGAAACAAATAGACAAAAACCAAAGGAGAAATGAGGAAAATTTATTCGTACGCTAAAACCTAAATTTTAAAACGATAAAACCCTATTTACAGCAAATATCTAAAATATGAATAATCCAGAAAGTTTAAAAACACTCACGCACTCACACGCTCTCACGAAATTGCGTACAAAAAAAAAATACTATTGATCAACTAAAAAAGTAGATAAATCTGTATAAATTATAATAATGGCTGTCCAAATAAGTAAATTTTACGCTAAAGACCAAGTTGGAGAAACGCTAAAAATCTAAGTTAAAAAGGAAATCGAGAAAAAAAACATAACTTGGTACTAGCTATCTATATCGAACTAGATTTTTTATTGAATCTAAAAGTTTCTCATAATTTTTCACCCAAAAAGTAAGAAGTATCGGCTAAGTATCGGCCATTTTAACCGATACCGATACCGATACCATCAAAAATGGCCGATACTACCGATACCGATACCGATACCGATACTATCGGTACATCCCTAATATATATATATATATATATATATATATATATATATATATATATATATATATATATATATATATATATATATATATATATATATATATATATATATATATATATATATATATATATATATATATATATATATATATATATATATATATATATATATAAGATTGTGAAAAACTGTTTTTTTTTTTTTTTAAACACTTTTTTTATAACAAAATTTTTTTTTTTTTTAATTACCTCTTTTTATGTATATTAAGATGTTTTAAATTATACAGTAGTATCAAACTATACCCCTTCTAGGCCTAAATATTGACTATTAATACAAATAATATAAATAAAGTGTATATATATATATATATATATATATATATATATATATATATATATATATATATATATATATATATATATATATATATATATATATATATATACTATATATATATATATATATATATATATATATATATATATATATATATATATATATATATATATATATATATATGATCAAAAAAGTATGGTATAACAGGTGGTTTTGGGGTGTCAGGAGAAAATGAGAATGGTAGGAAGGTGATTGATTTCTGTGAGGGGAAGGTATGTGTAAAAGTATACTTTCTTTAAGCAAGGTATCCATAAGTATACTAGAGTTGGTGTTCGTTGAGATGGTATCGAAGTGAAAAGTATGATTGATTTTGTGTTGGTGAAGAAGGAGATGTTGTAGTATGTATTGGATGTTAAATCAGTGAGGGGTTTAGGAATGGGATTATCGGATCATTATGTTGTTCTATGTAAAATTAAGTTAGTGGGGACTTGGATGGAGAGGAAGGTGATACGGAAGGAAGTGGGTAAAATTAAGAGTGAGAAGTTTAGTGAACAAGGTAATAAGGATAAGTATGAAGTAAGAATGATAACAGTGAGTGGTGGAATGAAGAGGTGATGCAAGAGGTTAAAAAAAAAAAAAGAAGCATGGTTGAATGTACTAAAAGCAAATGATGAAGTTTCAAAAGAAAGATGCTTGGAATTATATAAGGAGGAAAAAAGGAATGCTAAAAGATGTAAGAGAAAAAGAAGAGGTAAATGAACAGTTTGGAAGGAGGATGAATGGGGACATACAAGGGAATAGGAAGCTCTTCTGGAAGGAAGCGCGAAAGGTTAAGAATTAGAATAAGGGGAACCTGCTTAGAATAATGAATAGGGATGGTGTTTTTGTAACTGATGAAATGGATGTGAGTGGAGTGTGGAAAGAACACTTTGATAATCTGTATAATATTGGCAGTAATGATGAGGTGATAATGACTGTGTGTGGGTTTGATGGTACAAGAAGGAATAGGTATTTTGGGGATGAGGTTATTAGCAAAGAGGAGGAAATGGGTAGAGTGAGAAAGTTGAAGAATGGTAAATCTGCAGGTATAGATGAAATTACTGGTGAAATGATCAAGAACGGAGGCAAGATGGTGATTGATTGGATCTTGAAGTTGTGTAATAAAGCGTTTATGGAGGGTATTGTTTTGAGGGATTGGAGGAGAGCAGTAATAGTACCTTTATATAAGGGTAAGGGAGATAAAGGGAACTGTAGAAATTATAGGGTATTTAGTTTATTGAGTGATGTAGGGAAGATATATGCTGGTGTTTGGGTCGAAAGAGCGCGCCGAGTGACTGAAGGACTGATTGGTGAAGAACAATGTGCGTTTAGGAGTAGTAGAGGATGTGTGGATCAAATCTTTACATTGAAGCAAATGATAGAGAAAATGAGAGAGGAAGAATAAATTGTATTTATGTTTTAAGATAATCCTTCCTGATCTATATCCTTTTTCTCTATCAGGTCTCATGGGGGTGTTGAGCAGTTAAACTGATGACATTGATGACATTGGATGAGATCAAAATTACAGAGTAGAAGAGATAGCTGAACTGATGGTGTCAAAAGTGATTGTTTAGTATTAAGCGGATGGGGCAGGGTTGTGTTATGTCTCCTTGGTTATTCAATTTGTATATGGATGGGGTTATGAAAGAATTGAAGGTGGGCGTGACAGGAAATGGTGTTAGAATGATGGAGATGAGTGGAGGGTGCCCTACCTATTATATGCGGATGATTTGGTTTTGTGTGGCGAATCTGAAGAGTTTGAGAGGATTGGTAGAGAGATTTGGCAGGGTGTGTAAAAGGAGGGGTTTGAAAGTAAACGTAGATAAGAGTTAGGTTATGGTTGTGGTGAGGACAGTCCTCAGGGTGAAGTTATGTTAGATGGTGAGCAGCTGGAACAGAGTGTCTGAGTTTAAATATTTAGTTTATATGTTGGAGAAGGGAACGGATGATGCAGAGTTTAGTAGGAAAGTTGTGAATGACAGGAAGGTGGCTGGTGCAATTAAATCGTTGGTGAATGTAAAGGGACTAAGTCTTTAGTGCGCTAGGGTCTTACATGACGGTATGTTGTTACCTGTGTTATTGTATAGTAGTGAGACTATGGTCTGGAATAAGAAGTATAGATCTAAAGTTCAATGTGTTCAGATGGACAATCTTAGGGGCATGCTAGGTGTGAGAAGAATTGATAAAATGAGGAATGAACATATTAGAGAGTTGTGTGGTGTGAAGAAAGGGGTAAACGAGAGAATAAATGAAAGTATGTTGAGATGGTTTGGTCATGTGGAAAGGATGAATGATAGTCGGTTTTTAAGCAGATGTATAGTAGCGAGTGTGTTGAAAACCGACCGGCTGGGAGATCGAAGAAAAAGTGGATTTAGTCAGTAAACGAATGTCTGAAGGAGAGAAATGTGAGTTTGGCAGAGGCGAGAATAAAGGTGCATAATAAGAGAGAATGGCGGGGGTTTTGTGAGGGGGTATGGTTGTGGCCCACCTGGGTCAAGGGATGAACCCTTACTGACGATTTCATCGTGGGGGTCCGTCGCAGTCCCGTGAAGCTAGGGTGGATTTTCTGACTGCGACGAGTCCTTACTAATTAATGGAACAGAGGGGGGGTAAGGCTGGGCTTTCTTTTCGACTTTTGTCATATTCTTCTACTGCTTTTTTTTTCTGATGCTTGTTACGCACCTTACCACCAGTCTTGGGGAGAAAAAGGTAGATGAAGAATATATATATATATATATATATATATATATATATATATATATATATATATATATATATATATATATATATATATATATATATATATAATAATCAAAGATCATGTGAAATGTAATAATTATATGCCCTAGAGCACTAATAAAACTTTATTAAGTACTAAACTCTACTTTATATATTGTATAGCTACCTCTTTTAACATATTGTATTTACTGTATTTTAATGCTAAATACCCTAAAAAGACTTGATATATATGAAAAATAATTTTAAAAAAAATAAAAAAATAAAAATTTGGCCTTTGATCTTTTTTAAAAAAAAACTATTTTTTTAAAAAAAAAAAATTTTTTTAAATCAAAACTCTATATATATATATATATATATATATATATATATATATATATATATATATATATATATATATATATATATATATATATATATATATATATATATATATATATATATATATATATATATATATATATACAATGAAAGAGAATAAATAGTTTTATATTACACATTTTCTAACATTTGATTCAATAGGCTTACAACACTCGAAAAAAATTTAGTAATTTTTAAATAAACTTAAGTCGAATACTATTCAAATATTCCCGTATTTACAAAACTAACAGCTCAATTTTATTAAAAACACACAAAATCAGAAATAAAAAAGAACAATGAGGCGAAGGAAGTAGCGGACAAGAAAGCAATCGCAGACGCAAACAGAAGCCAGAACAGTTTACACGAGACAAAATAAATGAAACCGACGAATTACGGGGCAAAGACAGAACAAAAGGAAAAGAAAACGGTCTAAATATAAGGGAACGATATGAGTGGACAACATCTGTAAAAGTCAAGGTACCATAATCCTAATAAAGAAAAATAAAAGCAAATACATACGAGGTGTGTAGAAGAAACAAGAAAAATAAAATAAAGAAAATTAAAAACAAGGAGAGGAGGGAGGGAGGGAGGGAGGGAGGGAGGAGGGAGGCAAGGAGGACCTTGCAGGAGGCAAACTCTGCATAAGGGAATAAAAAGGAAGTGGGGAAACGACTCACTCCTCAAAAGTCGAAAAAGGGAGGTAGGAGGAAAGGGACGGGAAATGAAAAACAGAGCTGGGCAACATGCAAAACAGGGAGGAAAATAGAGATGCTGGCGCAAGGGCATTAACTCGACGGAAGGAAAAAGGATCGGGAAAGGGAGAAGACGGGAGTAGGGAAATTGGCCAGCCCCACTGGTCAAAAAGGAAAGAATGATGAGCCCGACGCTGGGAGACCCGAAAAAGAAGGCAAAACAGTAGAGAGAAAAAAAATAAATAAAAAACCATAAAAAAAAAAGGTTAAAGGTAACTTTAAGCAGACACAAAAGTGTCTGGGCCACACTATCCTCAACAGGAGGTAACCTTCAGTGAGGGGATATATATATATATATATATATATATATATATATATATATATATATATACTATATATATATATATATATATATATATATATATATATATATCTATATATATATATATATATATATATATATATATATATATATATATATATATATATATATATATATATATATATATATATTTTTTTTTTTTTTAATCAATGTACAGGACCCACCACGGCTCACAGAGAAGCGGCCATACTGGGCTGAAAAAATCAGCACCATGGGAGGGCCCTATCATATATATGTTTCAAGTGTCAAAGGGAGATTTGGATAGGGAAATGAATATTCAGTCAGTCAAAAAATAAATAAAAACTACATAAAATTATACCCTTGTATTATAAATAGTCTTAAGATTACATAACAAAATCAAATTTTATAAAGAATATTCACTTCTTGAGGATACAAGAAAATAGAGTTACTGCTAAAGTGGGAAGATTCAGACAAGATATGGGATAATCTTTCAGGTGTTATGGACCGTAAAGTAGGAAAATAACGACGGCGAATAGGGTCCAGATGGGAACAATCTATGAAGATATGGCGAACAGATTGAGGAGTGTGGCAACGGCAAAATTTGCAAATGGGAGGAGGGTCCCGTGACATATAGTGACTGTGAGTGATATTAGCGTGGCCAATACGGAGGCGTGCAAGTATCACCTCGTGTAAGCGTTTTCGTCTGTGGGAGGAAGACCACTCACCAATATTCGGCTTTATGTTTCTGAGTTTCGCTTCTCGCTGATCATTCGTCCTGCACTCTTGCCAACAAGATCGAAAGCCCTGTCGGAGAGCAGGATAGTAATCAGTTGATGGGAGGCAGCCTTGTCGAATGGCATCCGGGAGGTACCTGGAACAACTTCGAAAAGAGGAGGTGGCCATTTTGGCCTCTCTATCAACGATTTCATTGCCAGTTACCCCTACATGAGAGGGGGTCCAACATAAAATAATTTGTTTCTTACGGGAATGGAGCAGCAGAAGAAATTGTTGTACAGCGGATACCATTGGGTTTTTAGAATAAGGGGTTTTAAGTGCTTGTAGCGCGCTGAGCGAATCTGAATAAATAACATAAAAGTGATCTTGCTTAAGGATTAAAATTCGGGAAAGGGCAATCATTATAGCCATTAAATCTGCCGTAAAAATTGAAGCATGAGGGGGAGGGTATGGGAGAGATTGCGGTCAGGAAAGACAGCAGATGCGCCCACACTGTTCCCTATTTTAGAGCCGTCAGCAAACACTGGAGTAAATTCATCAAGAACGCTGCGGAATGAGACAGGAATGATACTTTTAACAAGGCAGCAGGATGGCTAGATTTGGAAAGAGAGGTCTGAGCCAAGCAAATGGTGGGAGCGAAGGGGAATAGCCAAGGTGTGTACCCTTCATCGTAAAGGCAGCACCTTTTGCAAATGGATGTTAAGGAAATTTAGGATGTTATGAACAGTGTTTGCAAATGGCCAGTAATTGGGATTCTGAGGTATCTCCTGCAGAATCGGTGTCAGAGCAGACGGCATTGGGGTTATATATATATATATATATATATATATATATATATATATATATATATATATATATATATATATATATATATTTTTGCTGCTATATATATATATATATATATATATATATATATATATATATATATATATATATATATATATATATATATATATATATATATATATATATTCTTCATCTACCTTTTTTTCCCAAGATTGGGAGTAAGGTGCGTTACATGCATCGGAAAAGAAAAGCAGTAGAAGAATATGACAAAAGTCGAAAAGAAAGCCCAGCCTTACCGCCTCTGTACCATTAATTAGTAAGAACTCGTCGCAATCAGAAAATCCACCCTAGAGCTTCACGGGACCGCGACGGATCCTCACTATGGTAAATCGTCAAGTGTAGGGTTCATCCCTGGCCCAGGTGGCACAACCATACCCCCTTACAACACCGCCATTCTCTCCTATCATGCACCTTTCTTCTCGCCTCTGCCAAACTCACATTTCTCTCCTGCAAACATTCCTTTACTGACTCAATCCACTTTTTCGTCGGTCTCCCAGCCGGTCGGTTCCATCAACACACTCACCACTATACATCCGCTTAACCAACCGACTATCATTCATCCTTTCCACATGACCAAACCATCTCAACATACTTTCATTTATTCTCTCGTTTACCCCTTTCTTCACACCACACAACTCTCTAATACATTCATTCCTCATTTTATCAATTCTTTTCACACCTAGCACGCCCCTAAGATTGTCCATCTGAACACATTGAACTGATCTATACTTCTTATTCCAGACCATAGTCTCACCTTATAATGCAGGTAACAACATACACTCATGCAAAACCCTAGCGCACTCAGACTTAGTCCCTTTACATTCACCAACGATTTAATTGCACCAGCCACCTTCCTGCCATTCACAACTTTCCTACTATCCGTTCCCTTCTCATCCAACATATACCCTAAATATTTAAACTCAGACACTTGTTCCAGCTGCTCACCATCTAACATAACTTCACACTGAGGACCGTCCTCACTCACAACCATAACCTTACTCTTATCTACGTTTACTTTCAAACCCCTCCTTTTACACACCTTGCCAAATCTCTCTACAATCATCTCAAACTCTCTTCAGATTATACAAAAACCAAATCCTCCACATATAATAGGTAGGGCCCTCTCTTAAATTCTCCATCATTCTAACACCATTTCCTGCCACCCCCCCCACCTCTAATTCTTTCATAATCCCATCCATATATAAATTGAATAACCAAGGAGACATAACACAACCCTGTCTCACTCCGCTATTAATACTAAACCCATCACCTTTGACACCATCTATTCTTACACACCCATCACTATCGTCATACATACTTTTGATTCCATTCAGAAGCCTACACCAACACCATTATCACCAACATACCGCCCGCTTCCCTATTAACTCTATCATCCGCCTGTTGAAAATCCATAAAACCTAAATACAATTTATTCTTCTTCTCCCTCATTTTCTCAATCATTTGTTTCAAAGTGAAGATTTGATCCACACATCCTCTACCACTCCTAAACGCACCTTGTTTTTCACCAATCAGTCCTTCAGTCACTCGACTGCACTCTTTCGACCAAAATACCAGCATATATCTTCCCTACAACACTCAATAAATTTATTCCCCTATAATATCTACAGTTCCCCTTATCTCCCACCATATATAAAGGGTACTATTACCTGCTCTCATCAATCCCTTGAACTATACCCTCCATAAACTTTGTTACACACAACTTCCAAATCAATCAATCACCATCTCGCCTCCGTTCTTGATCATTTCACCAGTAATTTCATCTATACCTGCAGATTTACCATTCTTCAACTTTCTCACTCTCCCCATTACCTCCTCCTTGCTAATAACCTCATCCCCAAAATACCTATTCCTTCTTGCACCATCAAACCCACACACATTCACTATCACCTCTTCATTACTGTTAATATTATACAGATTCTTGAAGTGTTCTTTCCACACTCCCCTCACATCCATTTCATCAGTTACAAAAGCACCATACCTATTCATTATTCTGAGCAGGTTCCCTTTATTCTTATTCTTAACCTTTCTTCCTTCCAGAAGAGCTTCCTATTCCTTGTAAGTCCCCATTCATCTTCCTTCAAACTGTTCATTTACATCTTCTTTTCTCCTACGTATGCACCTTTTAGTATTTCTTTTTTCCTTCTTATATAATTCCAAGCATCTTTCTTTTGAAACTTTCTTACTTTTAACCGCTTGCATCACCTCTTCATTCCACCACTCACTGTTAACATTCTTACTTCCTATTTTAGCACATCCACATACTTCTTTTGCACTGCTAACAATTGCTTCCAGATTTGTTCAGTTTCAACTTGTTCACAATCAACTGATTTACTTGCGAGCGCTCTTATATACTTATCCTTATTACCTTGTTCACTTAACTTCTCACTCTTAATTTTACCCACTTCCTTCCGTATCACCTTCCTCTCCATCCAAGACAAGCCCAGCAATTTTATAGAACATAATGATCAGAATGATCATTCCCTAAACCCCTCCCTGATTTAACATCCAACACATACTTCAACATCTCCTCCTTCATCAACACAAAATCAATGCCACTTTTCAATTCAATACCATCTCTACCTACACCAACTCTAGTATACTTATGAGTATACTCTTGTGTTTAAAGAAAGTATTACTTACACACATACCTCTCTCCTCACAGAAATCAATCACCTTCTACCATTCTCATTTTCTCCCGACACCCCAAAACCACCTGTTATACCATCCCTTTTTTGATCACCTATCCAACCATTCAGGTCCCCCAACACTATCAATCTGAAGCTCCTACTCACCCCATCCAAAACATCATTCAGATTATCCCAAAAAATCTTAGTCTCTTCAACGCTTCCCTCAGATGGACCATACGTCACAATCACACATACCTTGACCTTTTCAAACTTAAATTTAACCATTAGGGAATTCTAGGCCTCTCACACACAAAGTCTACCATGACTCTGTACCACAGAAGCACTGTCTGAATTCTACTCTCCTCTCTCCCTCTCATTCCTT
>JABUQX010061923.1:0-17500 GCA_015478945.1 Trachelipus rathkii
CATTATTTCCATTATTTGTCTTATACTCCTCTGAAAAACAACAAATTTCACTTTCATTTATTAAAAAGTCCTTTTTTGTCAACCTCACTTACATCCTCTTTTGCCCTTCTGACAAAATCATATATATAATTAGATATATATATTATATATATACTATATATATATATATATATATATATATATATATATATATATATATATATATATATATATATATATATATATATATATATTTTAAATTTTTCGTATTCTTTTTAGTAATGCGATTTATATTGTGGATAAGGACTTAGTAGATGCATAGACACAGGGGTGTCTGATGCTAGTCGGATGCTCAAGCTCCTGGGTGGAGCGCACTTTGAATGGAGAGGTTTAATTTCAGTAAACACTATTGGATAATTCTTGCTGAGTTTCGTCTCTCTCTAGCATATACTCTTCGTGTTTAAGAACTCTCCGTTGTGCCTCACACAACGACACAATTACGTAGAAACAAATGTGACAATAAAAGATATAAGGGATTGGTCCCAATCCCTTCTATGCAATGGGGGACTTTCACCCACCTAGTGTATTAATTGGGTTTTCAGTATATCTCAATCAACAAGGTTTAAATTAGAGGAAACAAAGGTATAATCATAAGCCATTCGTTTTATATCTATTAAGTAAAAATACACAGAACTTTTGGTTATACACAGAATATTGAATAATGCAATAATATCAAAATACGTCCCTACCAAGAAATACTCATATCATTTCCCTCGCTTATAACTATCAAAAGGAACCTTAGGAACAAAAACCTAAAACAGAAAAAAGTAATATAAAAACTATTCTAGAACTTTATATCTTTATCTGTAAAAAACATAGGTATTATTATTATTATTATTATTATTATTATTATTATTATTATTATTATTATTATTATTTATTATTATTAATTATTATTATTATTATTATTACTAAATCATATTACTATTACTATTATTAATTATTATTATTATTATTATTATATTATTATACACACATTTAGATAATACACAAGTTGTAGTTATAATAATAAAATGAGTATTTAATAAACACACCTCCAGCTCTGGTCTAAACCTTACATCGTGACTATTGATATGAACTCGCCCGTATTAGTTTTCTGGAAAGGAAACATTTATGAAATATCGGGACACACAGAAATTAAGTTAGAAAGACTTACATGTATATATATATATATATATATATATATATATATATATATATATATATATATATATATATATATATATATATATATAATATATATATTTTATATATATATATATATATATATATATATATATATATATAAATATATATATAGGGGTATATATACTACATATTTGGTATATCTCATATAGTATATATATATATATATATATATATTCATATATTCAGTGGAAATATATTTAACGATAATTTGGATTATGTTATAAAACCTTTACTAAATTCTAACACTCTTCTCTTTTACACTGTTAGTCACTACCGTTAGCAGACACTCACCTCAACTGTTTAGTATGGGCTCCACAGGTAGAATGAAATCCTCTCGGCTTCTTTCTACCCAAGGACTTGGTTGTTATTGAAAAGGTACATATCGCTGGGCGGGGCGTTTGCCATTGTGGTATAGAGTTTTAGCCTTTATAGAGAAAGGATTGAAGAAAAGATGGTGCCATAGTAGCAAGAAACATTCCCGAACAGGAAAATGAAGTATTGGCTTGTTTTCGTTTGGAAATCGACTGTGGTGTGGGAACTTGTTGAACAAATAGGAAGGAATGTTTGGTATGCCGGACGTTGCGTCGCCTCGAAATGTAAACACTGCAATAGCGTTGCATTTGTTGCATACTGACTCTAGTATTAAAATTCCCATATAGTCTCCCTTCCCGGAAAATAAACTTGTTAAAGTTTCGATTAATGCAAAGCTATTGCATATTTCATATTTCCAGAAGGTGTTTTAAAAAAAAACAAGTAAGAGTGATAAACACAAAGAGACAAATCAATTTCTTTAACCATGGAACTCTGGTAAAGAGTTGATACAAGATGGTTAGTAGGAAAAAAGGGATTCTAATAGATTTTGGTTAATCGTCTTAGAAGAGTAAAGAGTTTTCCTAAATAAGTTTGGTACAAACAGAAGTTTGGATGTATAAAGAAAATAGGATACTTTGTGTTGGATGTGAACCATGTAATGGTGTAATTTCTTTGTCTTTAAAAAGAAGAAGGCATAGTCTTTAAAGCAGTGCATCATCATAATGTGTTTTCCAACGTTATGGATATTTCATACCTAAAAATTTCTAAGGTTTTTCCGAACGGATTGATATTTAAACTTTCTTATCTAAGTCCGTAGACTGGTGGTTTGTAGTAAGTACGTGGTATGGTTATCGTTTTCAAACAGACGTAAATTTATTTATTACTTTATAGTATTCTCTAGTTTCTTATTAAGTTTTCGAAGCTTGATTGATTAGTATGGTGTTACCATGTAATTTGGAACTGTAGGTTTATAACCTTTCTTAAAGTTCATTTTTACTTTTACCACAATCGTTATTTTCTAAGGTTAGTTTTTTATTCTACTTTACTGGCCTATATACTTTGGTCATTAACTACTGTAAGTGTTAGTAAAGCTTGATTATACAATTAAAAATATTAAAACCTATGGTACGTATCTTGGTCTTTGAATTTGCATTCGTATACCAGGTTAAGAACCATTTCTACTTTTAAAATCTAAACATTATAAAAGCGGCAAATATTTATTTATTTTTTTTTTTATATTGTTTTTTACGATACGCTAAACACTAGTTTTCATTCTTAAAGTTATTAGTAGTAACATAGTTACAAAGAAAAATAGTTCTTTAAGCATTAGTAAAGCATTAGTAAGAAAGATTATTAATATTTAAAAAGTTATTAGCAAAGATGCTGACCACAATTTTGATTACTCGTCAGTAGTAAAATTGTTGTGCTTACATCGTTGGAAGATATCGCTATCAAAGATGCTAATGTAGAAGCATTAATATAAGAATGTTAATAGAAAAGTTTAGTATAGTAAGCTATATACTGTGTTAACAGAATGTTAATACTATTATTTTTTATTTTAAGATTAGATTATCATGCTCTAAAACTAAAACAAGTTGTTAGTTTTACAAAACAAAATCTTAGTTTAAACTTTAAAGTAAGAGTATTAATGCTATTGACTAAAAGTACTAGGATCATTAAAAGTATTAGTACTATTAACTAAAAATATTAGTGCTATTAACTAAAGGTATTAGTGTTATCAACTAAAAGATTAGTGTTATCAACTAAAAAGATTAGTGTTATCAACTAGAAGTAGTAGTGCTGTCGACTAAAAATGTTAGTGCTACCTACTAAAAGTATTAGAATTCATAAGCACTAAATGTTAAGTGTTAGTTGTTAGTCATTAATTCTACTCAAAGTGTTAAAATATTAGTTACAAAATATACAGAAGTTAGATATTAAGATATCAATTTCTTCATAGAAGCGATGGAACTATTGTTTTTTATTAATTTCTTTCTTACAAAAAGAAACTTTTCTTTTTTGAAATGAATTTTAAAATGTCTTTAAAATATCTGGCTCCCCCTTGGAAATTAGGTGTAACCCCGGTGGGATATCATAGTGAAAATAATAAACAATATAATAAAAACAACGTGGCGAGAAAAAAATTTCCTGCCAACATTTGGGTGTTTCCGATCCAACTTTTATATGTAATACATTTCCATCCTCTCTTATCAACTTCTCTCAGGTTTAATAATATCGCTCTCTTAAGATTAAGAAAGTATCTTCGGACAAAGAATCCTTAAAAAAGAAAAGTATCTTTTTCTTAAAAAATAGTTAGGAGCTTCTAAATAAGTAAAGAAGCTAAACAGAAAAATCTTTTCTTAAAAATAATAGGAACTTCTAATAAGTAAGAACTAAAGAAAATCTTTTTCTTAAAAAAAATAATAGAACTTCTAATAAGTAAGAATTAAAGAAAAATCTTTTCTTAAAAAATAATAGGAACTTCTAATAAGTAAGAATTAAAGAAAAATCTTTTCTTAAAAAAATAATAGGAACTTCTAATAAGTAAGAACTAAAGTATTATTTTTACGATTATTCTTCTATGTTTAAATTTATATAAAGCTAGAAGTACTCTAATATGTGATATTTGCATCCACGAGTTCTCTCATCTAAAACAAATTTGACAGACTGAGGAGAGCGAGATCTTCACTGTAGTTCTCTTATGTCTCCTGTCTCTACGTCATTGTCATACCTTGAAAGCGAGGATAAGACACAGGATCTTCACTGTAGTTCCTTTACGGTCTTTTCATCTCGGCTATATGTCATTCAGACATTTAAGGTTTATCAGAAGAACGTTGTGATGTCTTACAACACCATTATAAGCATACTATTTCTATAATACTAGGTGACAAGATATTGTCCTAGAACTAAAGTGTATCCACTTAAAATTAAAGTTTCCAACTTTGAAGTTCTAATCCAAGCTATTGTACTTAACCTATCATCGATCATTTTTACTTAATCCAAGCTATTGTACTTAACCTATCAACGATCATTTTTACTTAATCCAAGTTAATAAATGAACAAATGCGATGCATATGTGTAGGTTTATACAAAAGAAATCTATAAAAACAACTAGAATACCTAGACTTATAAAAAACTGTAAAGCAATTTTTAGACTAAGACTACTGAAGACTGTCATAAAATCTATGTTATGAGGATGTATTTTTCATGTGTCGGTGGCAATTACAAGCCTCTTTTAACATTTTCCGGAGAATTTTTCCCCCATCCCTTGGGAAAAAATGCTCTCTACGTCGGTCCTCGAGACTGATATACCAATCGCACCTTTGGTATTGCTCTTCCAACATAAAAGAAACTTCATTGCATCCTAAATCCACAAATTGTGTAAATACATCTTTAAAACAGTGCCTATAATAAAGTAAGGTCGATATATGAAAAAACTTTATACTCTAACATAGACTGTATATCCTTATATCCATCTCAAAATTTTTTGACTGAGTTTTCTATAATTTCATTTCTGTGGCTAAATGTAGACCTCTGTTCAATCGAACGCAACACACTGTAGCGACACTGTCCAGTATCATAGTGATATGGAAAAATCTTCTGTAGTAGTTCTATATGCGATCTCCTGCAGAAACGATTGCGATTCGCGGAGAGTCAATCGTGCCCGTTCCCTGCGGATCATTTGTTCAAAAAGGTTCTTTTATGAAACATGTTGTCAAGTTTTTGGTGTGTTGTTAATGACTTAGCGGAAACTGCTAGAGTCAGAATATTTGTCTTAAACCTAAGTAATATTATAGCAAACAAAAATTAAAAAAAGCAAAAATACAGCAGTGTTCTTTCTTAAATCGATGAGAAAGTCGGGCATCTTATCCTTATCTTACTCTGATTTTTACCAAAGGAGTACCCTGTCAGTAACTTCGTTCCTGGTAGAAGAGTGTTTCGGAAAAAGATTTTTGACAATTTCTCAGCTTCCAAGATCAACATCTTAGAACTCAAAACAACTTTACCATTTCTCCTGTCCTTCCTCTATTATCTTAAGGTTACTTTCTCGTACTGAGTCCTCAGCGAATAGGGTCTTTAGGGAGAAGTGTGGCAGATGTTTCTTGTTTAAAATCAGTCAATTTATAGAACATATTTGTAAAAAGAAAACTTAATCCAGTCTAAAGGAGATATGCAAAAATAGAAATGTCTATCTACAATATGCAAAAAATGTTTTCTTAATCCACTATAATCTAGCCTAAAAGGGGATGCGGTTGTCTAAACTCCTCTCATTATACAGCGTCTCACTTGGCATTTTGCTATAAAAAAATTGCTCCCACTGTGTTGCAAACATTCGGTCTCCAATCTTTCGGGGATCCTGAATCACAGTGTACTCTAATGTATTAGAGCCAAAGATTATAATCGAAACGCCAATAAGGATGTTGATATTTCTTGGAGCAAAACATTCGACAGAAATCCTAATCTCATAATATTGGTAAGTGCAGTTGAATTGTTAATGTTCAGACTACGCTTAAATTTAATTGAAACAAAAACTACAATCGAAAGCTATCCTACCGGGACTCAACAATGTCAATTTCCTGACTCTTAACTACCTCATGTGCTTTGACATTGTGTTATCAAGATGTTGTCTGGCTTATGTTCACCCTTGATCAGACTAGAAAACTTGTACCTGCTCCTTCGCCAATGCCTTTTATTGAGCCTTACCTCGCTCTGTAGCAGTGGCTCGAAGGGGAGAATCAGGGTGATTCAGGTGTGATTTTGGATGTCTTTTGCAGCTGTCGGTGCTTGCCCCATTAGTCACCAGCATAACCGTCTCTAGCATCTCTAACAGACTATCTAAACCTTTGTCAAAACTTCTCGTAATCGTAGACTAGGAAGAACCTTTGGTAAGGCAAATATCGTGTAAGTAGTTTGTTTCTACAGCATAATAAATAGAAAAATTAGATTAAAACAAACCTAACGTTAATCAATCTTAATCCAGTCTAACATCAATTACTTATTACCTATACTCGTCCGAGTTGGGCATTAAAAGTATGAAATAAAAATGCTGTACAAAATAGTGCTTCAGCACAAAAGAATAAAAGATTCTTGGAGAAAGATTATAGAACATCAAAAGAATGATTAGGCAATCTAAAGTGCCTGTTCATCAGTACATCTCAAGTGAGTGGTATTGCTCACTTACATATACATAAACATATATATATATTATAGTTATATATAAGTATATATATTATATATATCAATATATATATATAATGTATAATATATATATATATATATATATATATATATATATATATATATATAATATCTTGTTTGGAGTATCTTCCCCCTACTTCCTGGGCTATGCTCTAAACGGAATGTGGATAAATAGCGAATAGTAAAATAGTAAAATATTCTTTCAAATGCATATATACAATGGATATATGGGGAAATGGACATTAAGTCTGACATCGGCACTTACGTTCTAAAAGATCAGGCGGGGAATCCGCGGCCTGTACTACATGCTTCTTAAGACTTACAGTTTTTTGGTCGGACTGGCAGGATGGGACTTATATAAATGCTACTACACTTTTCTGAAGGGTTTTCAGGAAAACTTTGTGTCAAAACTAGTACTATTTATGCTATTATTCAAATTTCTTTCTCGTTTAGGGGAAGTAATTTATCAATTTTTACTCCTTTTCCTACCTCTAAAAGATGTTTTTCTATCAACGAGGTATTCGAATAGTTAAAACTAGCATGCAACCTACATTCAAAAATTTGTCTTTGTTTGATCTTTTCACTACTCAAAATTGAAGTAAATTCTCTATATTTACGGTCTCAATTTGAAAGAAAATGAGTGCTTTATCTATCTTTTTTAAACCTAAAATTTGAGAAGAAAAATTTAGGACTACTTTGTCTTGAAAATCATATTAAACATGGGCACACGCATCCTGAACATCCAGAGACTTGTATGATTGAAAGTCTTTCAGGGGAGACCGGGGAAAACTTTCGTCCACGAGTAACTTCCCTTAAAGGTACCTAATCATCAGCGTCGTTAGGTAACACCTGTCTAATGAGATGAACTAACCTAAGTCTCTTTTACGGGGAACTACGCTTACCATCTTATGATTTTTGTCCTCTCACCGCATCTTTTGGTCTTAACTTACGAAAAGAAGATAGTGTTTCAACTCAGACAAAACAGAATATGATTTGGTTAATGCTAGAATCATTTTATCCATTAAAACCTTATCATTAATTAAAAGATGTTAAGCTGACTGCTATTGAACGTACAAAATGATAAACAAAAGATCATACGCAAAATGGTAAAAAATTTCAAGAGATAAAAATGTTACATTATCTATGAAAAATAGGATCAAATCTTTACTCAAAACTTATAGGACAAACTTGGCTTTCTTTGGCTTCTGGAAACAAGTGATTCTGTTGTCACTCTCTCTCCTTTCTCTCCACAAACTCAACTGATTTGTCTCGTTTCGAACCTTGTAGGTGGTGTCCATCACCGTGGAAGATTGCTCTGCTTTTCAAATCAGAGGATTTGGGATCTTGAAGATATTTTGCTACGATCTATTCTCTCTTAAACAAAAAAATGAAGGCATTAGGCACATATTACACATATTAGTAAAAGGAGTTATAGGGCATACGGCTCTTATGTTGCTCGGTACTTAGGCTATTCTGTCCCCCCTTCCCTTGGGTTTGTTGCCAGCTAGGCTTGTAACAACTTGAGATCAGCTTCCTACTATCTACCAGCATGCATTTGGGGATTTATTATTGCCATGGGTGCTGGTTTACTCTGTCCCTATCCCGTCTCTTGGGTTCGTTGCCAGCCAGGCTTGTAACAACTTGAGATCAGTTTTCCAACTACCCACCAACGTGATTACCCGTAGATTGGATGCTTTTCACAACTGGCGGAGATGCTACTACAAATGCTTAGTATTTAAATGTTAAAATATTACCCTGCCCTTTCTTATTTAAAAAGAAATACTCTAGCAACCGATTTTATAAATCATAATATCTCTATACTGCTTCTAACAGGGTAGAAAAAACTTTTACACGACAACACATGAAGAGAACAAACCAATTTTTAGTCCCTAGTCTAAATGCCGTTAAAATAGATCCTATCTCTGTCTACTATTGTATAAGGAATATACGATGATGTATAACAGGATCAGATATTCGTATGGCAAGTTCACACAGTAACATGGCAAACATAACATACATACATATATATATAATAGTATATATATTATATATATATGATATTAATATATTATATATAATATATATATATTATATATATAATATCACGTTAGGTTGTTTGTTACCGGTAGTCAAGGTGTGGTAAGTATATTATATATATTTATATATATATATATATATATATATATATATGATATAGTATATATATATATATATACATATATATATATATATATATATATATATAGATAGATATATTATATATTATATATATTTAGGGTATCAAAATTTGATAAAAAATGACAGTCATTTCTGTTCTTTTTTAATTCATTAAGTGGGCTTGGAATGATCGAAAAATGATTTTTTAAACAAAATTACACATCTGTGCTATAGAGGCGGAGTCACCTCTTTCTTCGGAATTCTATCTAGAATATACATAAAAGAAAAATTGATTGACGAAACATGCCATTCGATCAATTTAGGTATCTTTTTAAAGGGGACAGACTGTGCCCTTTTTTTCGATTTTGAATTCCAATTCCTTTAAATGTACATAAAAGTAATAGGAAAGATTTTCGGTCAATCGCCACAGATATAGAGCTAAACTTGCTCTTTATGACAAACAAAAAATATTTACTAAAGGAATGGAACCGCGTTTTTTTTCAGACATGAAAACAGAAATTTAATTCAAAATTAATTACTTTAACTATGTCTCCGTGAGACTGAAATTTTTTTAATGGGAAATTTGCAATGCACAACTATTCATGGGAAGGAGCAGACTGATCACTATTTGTTTTGTAAATACCAGTTTAATTGTATGTGTTCCCGGTACAGCTGCCCTAGTGGGCACCCTAACCACAACATACATAACACCATAAACACTTATATATATACACAATATGTATATAATATATATATATATATATTATATATATATATATATATATATATATATATATATATATATATTATATATAATAATATATATATTCTATATATATTATATATATATATGATATATATATATATATATTATATATACATATACATATATATATTTATATATATATTATATATTATATTAATATATTATATATATATATATTATCTATATATATTTATAGTAGTATATATAATATATATATATATATATAATATATATATATATACATATATATATATATATATATATATATATATATATATATATATATATATATATATATAATATATATAATATATATATATATATAATATTATATATATATATAAGTATCCTAAACTTATTCTTCCCTCATATGGTGTGATATTCATTAAATTATTCCTCTTTAATCATATCTCCCTCCCTAATCCTTCCTTCTTTAAATACAATTTCGTGCAAGGTATAAGGGATGGAAAGGTCATATTTCCTCCTTTGATGATAGGGGCCTCTCTCGGTGTCCCTCTCTATTTCTTTAAAAGGAGATAAGTGAATTTTGGTGACATGTTTGCCCCCACAAATTATCATCTTTTGGCATAAATTGATACTGACATCCATTGCTTTCTAAAAACGTTTGTTTCCGAGAATAGGTTCCATTGGAGCTTCTAGCTCATGTATGAGAAACCGGGTCCTTTTATATTGGTCTGTTAATTTGAAATACAGTTCTATTTCCCGATAGGGTCGTGGGTTCTCACCACTCAAACCTCTAATTCTTATTTTTGTTAATTTACACAACGCTATGGTCTTCTCTTTCCTTCCGAGTTCATTTAACGTTTGACGTGTAATAAAACTGAAGGTCGAAGAGGTGTTCAAAACTGCAATGGAGTTTAAATCCTCTTGTCCTTCTTGAGAAAGCTAAAATTAGCACTGAAAAAATACTGTTTTCCCTTCTGATTGATTTTCTCTTCCTCTTCAAGGTAGTCATTGGCAGCTTGCAAATTCTCTGGTTGAACCGAATTGTCTTTTATGATGGAAGTATGTCTCTGTTTTGGCTTGGCTCCCGAGGACTCAGAACTGTGAAGAGGGGAGGCTAAAGTTTCGTCTTCTTTTTGCTCCTGTCTTCTGGACAGTGGTCTCGCTTGAGCGGCTTCGTACAAGGCAAGACTTCCCTTACTTCCTTTAAGCGCGGAGGGCTTGTCAGGATTTTCTTCTCCTTTTGGCGCGGATGGCCCGTTAGGATCTTGGTTTATCTCCCTAGGTGCGGACGACCGTTCGAGATTTTCATTTATCATTTTAGGCACGGATGGCCTGTGTAGATCAGGTTCTTTTAGAATCGCAGTGGCTATTTTTGATACCTGTTTTAGCAGAGATTCAATACTCATTGTTGGGTCAAACAACTTAATAATTTCATTTTTCAAACATTTACCATTTTTCGTGGGAGAGACATGATTGACAATTTTCGCTATTATCATATAGTTGACTTTATCTTTTTCGAAAGGGTAGATCGGGGTTTTGTCTTTTGCTTTCTCTAAGTATACTTTCATCAAGCTTTCTAGTTCTCCCAAAAATGTGGAAAAAGGTGTTTGTTCTGGGCATTCAAAAGCTATGAATGCCATGAGTTCTTCCTTGTAGGAATCGTTATTACCTTGAGTTGCATCTGTAGATAACAGAATTCTGGCTTTATCTGCTTGGTTACTTTCCGCTTTTGAACTTGCCATTTCGTCCTCCTTTCTTGTATGCAGCGGAAAGGGTGGAACGTTTTCCTCTTTCATTTCTTTCTCTCTTCTATTTTCTTCCTCTATTTTATTTTCTTCCTCCAACTTACTCTCTTTTTTTATCTCATTTTCTTTCTTTATTTTATTCATCTCCTCTCCCTCTCTCGACTCGCACTCTCCTCCTCTTTTCTCTCTCTCTTCGTTTTTCTCGGCCATTTTACCTCAAAAGCTATATATATGATATATATATTTATTGGTATTTATCAAGGCTTAAAACTAAGAGAATGAAAGAAAGGCTGTGATCTCTGGAGAAAGAAGGGTAAAATGAGTTTGATGGAAGATTTAATAAAGTTTTTTGATGAGAAAAAGTCGGTGAGGATTTTTAATGCAATCAATGGACAGTGTGGTCTAATGACTTTATCTTTTAATTTAAAGAAAATAGTAAAATGAATCACTTCCACTTTTAATATTTTTAAATTAACTAAGAACCTCGAAAGCTATTAAGACAAAGTAAAAAATTACTGTGGCAATAGTTAATGTTTTTAATTAAGGGTTGGCTAACTAGTGAGAGGTACCCTTGACAATGTTAAAACAATAATTAAAGTTTTAAACTGATTGGAGTTACTATTAATCAAAGTCTAATTGCAATTAAAACAATATATGTTTGTATATATATATATATATATTATATTATATATATATATATATATATATATATATATATATATATATATATATATATATATATATATATATATCCTCTCTTTAATTTATTTGAATAAAATAGCAAGTTGAAAATCTTTATAAAATTATATTGACGGGTATATAATATTCTCTTAAGCTGATATGTTCCTATCAAGAGGTATAGTTATATACGCAAAGTTAAAAATCAAGAATAGCGAGAATAGAAAACTGAAAGAAAACAATTGCTTATTGCATTGCTTTCTCAAGGGCATTCGTTCGATTTTTACGCTCGCGCGTATCATGCATCTATAACCGATTGAGCAGGTGTGAGAGTCACGTGCCAGTATGAGTCAACTCAACTCTGTGTGCGTGTGGCACACCCCACTATACGTGTCTGTATTCATATACACGTATGGTTGGTATATAAGTATATATATATATATATATATATATATATATATATATATATATATATATATATATATATATATATATATATATATATATATATATATATATATATATATATATATATATTATATATATATAGGTTTTGCTTCCGCAGCGAATGGTTGTGTTCAAATTTCTCTCCTCGAACTTATTCATGTTACGTATTAGAGGTTACTAATTCTGTGAAGTTTTTGAAGATATTAAATAGTTGTTTTAGAATTAGTGCCCGAAGTTTATCATGTAAATTCATCATAAAACTTATATTGTAATGTTTTATACAGAAAAATGTTCGAAATTTTGATGCAGGAAGCATCAATTGAAGTTAAAATTTTATTTGATAGTAAACATGATGTTGAGAGGTTAGAGTTCTGAAAATATTTGATGAGGATGAAGTCTTTCAAAGCGTAGTAGCTAGAATTTGTTACTAAGTTGCAAGATTTCAAGACGTAAGTCCTCCAGCTCTCTACTAAAATAATTTCAAGATCTGGTCAAAGTTTGTCTTCTGAAGGCTTAACAAAGTTTATTGAGAGTTAAATTTTCATAAAGATTTTAAAGTTAAAATCCCACTTTGGGGCAAAACCTAATCAAGTGTGAAGAACTGAAAGAGGACTAACCACTTAAAGTTGAATACTGTATGTATAAAACGCACTTTAAGTGAGAAAAATAATATTAAGTGGCAAAAACAAAAATCCCAAAGGAGCAGGCGGAAGGTGAGAATTAAACCTGATGGTGGAAATTCGGAACCTGTAATAAGAGAAATTGTTGGAAATAACCCCATGAAATAGGGAGATAGAGATCGGGAGACCCGATACACGAATACTGTAAGTAAAGTGATCACTTGGTTTTAGTAAAACTTTGAAACTTTTTATACGTGATATTAAACTAACTAAATAATTTTATTTTGAAGTGATCACGTGGATGTGGTGAAACTTTGAGCATTTTTATGTTATAAGAAATTAATTAAATGATTTTGAGTTAAAGTCACTTGGTTTCAGTAAAAATTTCTATGCGTGACATTAAAATAACTAAATAATTTGGATTTGAAAATAGTTGAAACGTGTCTATTTATGAAGGGCTGTTAAATAATACGGGAAAAGTTACCCTAGGATTACGTCGATTGTGTTTTTATTTATTATGTGTTTATAAGTAGGTATATTTTAATATGAGGTACCGCATTTTTAGCTTAACTAAATTAATTTTATTTTGAAGTGATCACGTGGATTTGGTGAAACTTTGAGGATTTTATCGTATAAGAAATTTAATTAAATGTAAATATTCATATAATCTTGTATTCAATATTTATGTCATTTATGTCATTTATGTCATATTTTAAGTCATTTATGTCATATTATGTCGGGACATTTTGGGCCTTAACTAAATAATTTTCATTTTGAAGCTGTATCACGTGGTTTGGTGAAACTATTGAGGCTATTTTTATGTTATAGAAATTATTAAAATGATAAATAAAGATTGAAAATAGTGTGACAACGTGTACTATTTATGAAGTGCTTGTTAAATAATACGGGAATAAGTATCCCCTAGGGAATTACTTCCTGATTGTGTCTTTATATTTATTAATGTGTTCTCAGTTTAGTATGAGGTTATAATTTTAATAGAGGACATTTTAGCTGTAATTGTTAATATTGTAATTAGACTATTGGGGAATTGGAAGTGTAGGTTTAACCTTTTATATTTTTATTTTGTATTACCATTTTGACCTTTTTATTGAGGGGAGGGAAGGAGGGAAGGGGTGAGGAGGAGGAGGGTGGGCGGATATAATATAAACTGATAGTGTGGGTTTTAACCCTTTTATTATTTTATTATTATTTTTAACGTATCCGTTTATTGTTACTTGGGCGCTAGCTATTTTTGCGCATAGATGATGCGTGTTGCGAAGAATAAATGATAGATGACGTGAGCCGGTGTAATAACCGTTCCTTAATTTTATCTGTTCTGTACGGTATATTGTCATTTTTACCGTTTTTCTTTTATTGGAAGTGATTTTAAGGAGTTTTAAGTTAAAACCTTTTATTTGTGTCTTATATTATTTTTAATCGTATTTGTTAGTCTGTATACATTTGTGTCGTTTGGTGAGCGGCATGGTATATCGACGCGTCACTATATAATACATACCCTCATATATCGGCCACCATGCTATTCCTGCCCGCGTGGTAGGCCCTTCGGTGGTTGGGGAATTACCAAGGGTGGGGGTTACCATTCAAAGCGTACAAGCTGAGTAGTTACATATAGAAATAGGGAAAATGGGGAGGAGAGTGCGCTAATTTAGAGGTGGGCGTGTATGAATGTGAGAGGGTAAAACGGGATTTTGACAGAGGGAGGAAGTGTAGGGTTGAATGTTTGAGGACCCCCACACAAAGGTTGGATTGTGCTAGGGGATAACAGGAAACTAAGTTGAAAGGAAAGAGGGGAAGATGAATTTTGAGAATACAAGGGTATGATTCGAGGGTGAACGGGAGAGTGAGGCAGAGGGAAGGGTGGGAATAGTATAGGAAAGAGATGTGGGATTAAGGTGAGAACTGCTGCTAACCAGGTGCAGTTCTAGGCATTATGTGGGTAAAAGTGTAAATTCGGGGGAAATTGCTAGGTGCATGTGCATCGTACCGCACCAGTGAATGGAGCGAGGAGAGGAGGAGAGAGAAAGATTTTGGAGGAGCTGAATGAGTGTTGGGAAAGTTTTGGGGTAAATGAAAAAAATTTGTCTATTGGGAGATTTGAATGCAGGAGTGGCAAGGGTGGGGGTGGGAAGAATAATAGGACCTTTTGGGGTAGGGAGAGGCAATGCTAATGGAAGAAAAGTCTGATTAGAGTTGTGATGTTGAAAGAAGAATTGATAGTGGGGAATTACGTTGGTTTAAAAAAAAGTGAGAATCATAAGTATACATGGAAAAGAGTGAGATAACTGGGGGGAAGGCGGTACTAGATTATGTGTGTGTAAATGGGAAGGATAGAGATAGAATTATTAGATGTAAATGTATTAAGAGGGGCGGGGAGGGGGATAGGATCACTATTTGGTGCTTGCCAGGATAAGGGTGGGAGGAGAGTTGACGGTTAAGGAGAGGGGAGAAAAGAGGAGAGTGGAAGTGATAAAGGTGGAAGAAAAAATGGAGGAGATAGTGTTGAGAGGGAGTTTAGGAGAGTATGGGGACAGGTGGAAGAAACGTGAGAGGACGGGGAATTGGGGAGGTGGAGGAGGAGTGGAAGAGATTTAGAGAGGCAGTATGTAAAGAGGCTAGAAGGGTATGTGGAGTACAAAAGGGTTGGTGCAAAGCAGAAGGAAAGGGAGTGCATGGTGGAGTGAGGAGGTGAGTGAGGTGGTAAATAAAAAAAGGAAAAAAGGAAAACTTTTGTGAAATGGTTGGGAAGTAGGAGAGAAGGATAGTTGGGAGGAATATAGAAGATTAGAGTGGAAAGCAAAGGAGGCGGTGGAGAGGCGAAGAGAAAGAGCAAAGAGAGGGAATGGTGTTAGAAGAGTGACGGAAAAAATTTTGAATCGGGAGTAAGATGGTTTTGGAAAGAAGTTAATAAAGAAAAGAAGAAGAAGGAGGGGTTGGGAGAGGATTAAGGAAGGAGATGGGGAGTGGATAGGAAGAGAGGATAGGGTGAGGAAGTGGGGGGAGTACTTTAGTGGACTATTGAATGAAGGGGTGGGGTAGGGGAGGAAGAAATGCAAGAGGTAGGATGCGGAAAGAACAGTGGAGGAGGGGAGGGATGAAATACAAATGGAGGAATTATTAGGGCTGTGAATAAAGGAAAAAACAAGGCGGATGTTCCGCAGTCTGGATGTTAGAGAATAAATGTTGCAGAAGGAGGTATAGAGGGTGGAAGAATGGCTGTATAGATTATATAATATATGTTGGAGGAGTGGTGAGGTACCACAGGATTGGGAGGATGGTTGTTTGGTTCCTCTGTATAAGGGGAAAGGGATACAGCGATGATGTGGAAATTATAGAGATATGTCTTATTTTAGATTATGGAGGAAAGCTGTACGGAAGAATACTGATTGAGAGAGTAAGAGGTTTAACGGAGGGGAGAATGGGGGAAGAACAAGGAGGGTTTAGGGAGGGAAGAGGGTGTGTGGATCAAGTGTTTACATTAAAGATGCTTGTGGAGAAAAGTATAGAGAAGGAAAGGGAAAGTGTATGGGTGTTTTTTTAGATTTAGAGAAAGCATATGATAGAGTGAATAGGGGTGAATTATGGAGGGTGTTGGAGGAAAATGGGTGGGGGGTAATTTAGGGAAAGGTATTAGGGCTTTTTATAGGAATAGTAGAAAGTGTGTGAGAGTGTTAGGAGGGGAGAGTTTGAGATGTTTGGGGATGGTGAGGACTGAGGCAGGGGTGTGTAATGTCGCCGTGGCTATTCAATTTGTTTATGGAAAGTGTTTGCAGAGGAATGGTGAGGGAGGGGAGGGGGGTGGAATTGATGAATGGGAATGATAGAAGGGAAGTGAACATGATACTGTTTGCGGATGATACGGCCCTAGTGGCGAAGAGCGCGGAAGGGCTGAGGTATTTGGTGAGGGAGTTTGAGAGAATGTGTGGACAAAAAGGGGCTTAAAATAAATCCAAGGTAAGAGTAAAGTATTAGTGTTTGAGGAGGGGCGAGTGGTAGAGGAGGAGGTGTTAGAGGTTAGATAGGTGTAGTATTGGAAGGAAGTAAGGTTTTTAGATTCATTTAGGGATGGAGTTGCGTCAAGGCGGCGGGAGGGCATGAAGAGAGGAGACTAGAGCATAGAATAGGTGAAGGAATGAGGAGTTTTGAGTGGTCTGAGAGAAATTTGGAAAGGGGGGGGGGGATCTATCACAGAAAGTCAAGATAAGTATGTTCGAGAAAATCTGTGTACCAGCGGTATTGTATGGGTGTGAAACGTGGGGGTTGAATGCCAGGTCCAGGAAAAAGTTAAGTATTGAGATGAAGGGTTTGATGAGCGGTTTGTGGGGTTCAGCTAGAAGGGAGAGGATTAGCGAATAGGTGGTGAG
>JABUQX010061923.1:20000-23944 GCA_015478945.1 Trachelipus rathkii
GTTATGTCCTTTTTTATTCTCATAGTCTTTTAAAATTATAGAAACCCATATAGGCTTATAAATATATATATATAACTTATATTATATTATATAAAATAAATATATATAGTATCATATTCTATATATACTAATTATATATAAGTAATATATATCATAATATAGATATATATACTATATAATATATTATAAATAATATTTATATATATACTATTTAAATAAATAATAGTATATACATGTATATAATTAATATATAATATATATATATATATATATATATATATATATATATTATATATATATATATATAATATATAATATATATATATATATATATATATATATACTTATAATATCATTATTCGTCACTTGGATCTGACAATATTTTGGCCGAACGGACATTTGGCCGAAAATGAATTAGGTTAGGTTAAGTTAGGTTAGGTTAGACTTTAAAAAATGTTTTATAAACATTTTCTCCTAATTGTTAATTCCATGTTCGATAAAACTGTTTAAGCTCTTGACATATATATCTAAAAGAAAGAACTATATATATATAAAGAATATATTACTATCTAATATAGTACATATAGTGATATATTATTAATATATTATATATATGTCTAAAATATAATATATACTTATAACTATAGTAGATAGAGCTTAATATATTAAGTAGTAGGAAGGGCTTTCCGGACGTGTAATGTGTATAGACCACAGCGGTTTTTACCTTCCCTTGACCTTTTCTGAGCCCAATTTTTTTAACCTGCCCTTGACCTTTTTTGTCGTTTTATCATTTGGTTTGACATTTTTTGAGCCCCCAAATTTTTACCTGACCTTGACCTTTTTGCGCCTTTACCTTTTTGGGACTTTACCTTTTTTCGGCCAACCCTTTTGGTCTTCCATGGGTCATTTTTGCCCCACCGGTATTTAGAACCCTAATTTGAGAACCCTTAATTTTTTTTGAGAAACCCTAATTTTGAGAACCCTTAATTTTGTTCCCACCCTAAAATTTGAGAAGGCTAATTCTTTAATAAGCTTAATTCCCTGCAACCCTAATTTTTTGGCAACCCCTTCGAAGAAGGGTTGCGCCAAACGGTTGGGTCAGCAACCGTTGTACGTATTACCCCCCTATTTTTACGCCCCCTAATTTTTTCGACCGTGGTGTCCAATTTTTGCCCACTGGTAATTTTGTATCTTCATTTAAGGGCTTAGGCCCGTTTTGATGTCTTAACGTTGTTTGGACCATTGACTATTTCGGCCTTCGACTGCCAATCACCATGGCGTCATTTCTTGGTGCCACGCCAATTTTGCCCACTCGTGGTGCCAACCCGTCAACATATCTTCGTTTCCTATACTTGCTTACGCATGTATGATCTTATTCCTAACTGAACAACCTAACACACACACACACACACCACACACCACACACACACACATCACACACACACCACACATACCACATTACACAACACCAACACACATCCACTTACACTTATACACACATTCCACTATGGCACTTATACACACATTCAGTATGACACTTACATTTACCCGTAGACACTTACCACGTACAAAACACAACGGAACAACCCTTTGATTCTTCCATGGGTTCAAATTTGACCCTACAGGTAAATTTTTAGTTCCTTCCTTTGGGACTTAGCCCATTTTTTGATGTCTCTAACCTTGTTTGTGACCATGATATTTCGCCCTTGACCTTGCCATATACCATGGGTCAATTTTGACCCACGCAACTTTATGGCTTTGATGGTTCCCAACTTCGTAATAAGCTTATTAGTGTGATTGCTTCTATTAGATGTATTGTCTGTTGAATTATATAATCTTGCTGTGATGAGTGTCAGGATGTATGAGTGCCAGTACATGTGTAGTGCGCAAGTGATAGTGCAATGAGGTGAGTGACAAAGATCTTTAGTCTTGCCTCGATGCCTCGAGGTAGCATCAATAATGAGTGCCAAGTGGTGCATTAATATTCCAAGTGAGCTGCCCACATAAGTGCCAACTGAGTGCCACTTTTTTCAAAGCCTTTTCTAGCTCCCCTGAGTCCTTAGAAATACCCTCAATCAGGGTGTGGTTCTATCCCCCTTACTAGATGACACGGTAATAGATATGAGGAATCGGATTGGTGTATATTACAATCTTCTAGAATGTTTGTACTGTAAGTTCGTGTTTTAATAATCTATTCATATGCACTTGCACTCTCCATAGACACTTACATTAACCATATAACACTTATCACACACACACACACACACACACACACACGCACACACACAGATACACTTACACTTACAATCACACACACTCGATATTTTTGATGCCTCACATTAATGCCTCACTTTTTGATGCCTCAGATTAAGTGCCGCAGCATGATGCCTCAAGCATTAATGCCCAACTTCGTGATGTCCCAGCAATTAATGCCTTCAGCATTGAATGCCTCAACTTTTGAAGGTTCATCTTTGATAGGTTCGTCTTTGGATGACGTCATCTTTTACCATCTATATTGAGATTCATCTTTGATGAAATTCATCTTTGATGTCTCATCTTTGATGCCACATCCTAGAACAGAGTTAATATTAATGTCTGCCTCCCTTAGTTCATAAGCTAACCACCAGGCCGCAGCATGATCCCCTCCCCGCAAAGGATGATTGCCCCGCACCCGCAGGTGCGACCCGCGGCGCGAACGATAAATCGCCCGCAGGCGCCATATCCCGCGCGTACCCGCCCGCCGCGTGCGCCCGCAGACGCAATATTCCCGCGCGAATGAAAAATAATATATATACTATAAGTCATCCATTTTTATTTCATCCTTAAACATTTCAAAGAATTTCTTTTCAAATATAACATGAGTCATTCATTTTATTTCATACTTAAACATTTTTATTAAAAAACATTTTTCGCGAAACCTTAAAACTTGTAAAAACTCATTAAAACCAGAAACCTTAATTAAAAAATTTTTAAAAAACAAAAAAAAAAAAACCCATATTTATATTATTAACATATATTTTTACTTAATACTTTAATTTGATCTTTTTCCTTTTAATTATAAATTTTTAAAAAATTTATGTTAAGAATAAAAAGGAGTTTCAGAGTGTTCTGATATATAAACATTTTTATTAAAAAAATTGTCTGCGAAAAATTTTACTAAAAACATTAACATTACATAACTTTAAAGCAGTAAAGCAGTAAATCACATAGAAGAAAGATGTAACCTAACACCTGGGGGGGATTAGTATGCTTCTGTTTTACTGTTGTTACTTGCCTTTAACTCATGTTTTTACTGCTTAACTCATGTTTTACTGCTTTAACTCATATGATTTTACTGGCTTTAACTCATATATTTCATAATTTAACATACATACCTCTAACAGCTATACAATCAGCAATAAATCAATAGACGCTGTGACCCTAACACCTAGTGGGCCCAATTAGTTATGCTTTTTTGTCTACTGCTTTTTACGCTTTACTTTTCCTCTGCCTCTCACTTGCCTTTTAACCTTGTCTGCTCTTACTGCTTTAACTTTCTGTCCTTGCTACTGCCTTTTAACTTTCTTGCATGACTCTTTAACATCCCTTCCTTCTTTGAGCTGCTTTAACTACATATATTATTAAACATAAATAATTTTTATTTTATTTTGTTTTTTAATAACATTTTTATATTTATTATTATTATTTTTATTTATTTTATTATTAATTTTATTATTTTTATTATCTTATTTTTATTTATATTTGTATACACGTAGTGAAGAGTCCATTCTAGATTAACACTTATGATTTCTTATGATTTTATGATCCAAGACCTGTTTGGTAGTATGGTCTTATTATTTTCATTGATTTCTATATACAATATTCTATTTTTATTAACTTCGACTGCCATGTATATTATTAACTAGACACACACTCACTAGACATGTAGATACATCCTAGAGTGT
>JABUQX010061924.1:2500-5000 GCA_015478945.1 Trachelipus rathkii
TATATAAGAGGAAAAAGAAATCTAAAAAGGTGTATACGTCGGAGAAAACAAGAGGTAATGAACAGTTTGGAAGAGGATGATGGGGACCTTAAAAGGGAATAAGGAAGCTTCTTCTGGAAAGAGCGCGCAGGTTAGAATAGAATAAGGGGAATCTGCTTAGAATAATGAATAAGGATGGTGCTTTTGTAACTGATGAAATGGATGTGAGGGGAGTGTGGAAAGAACACTTCGAAAATCTGCACAATATTAACAGTAATGAAGAGGTGATAGTGAATGTGTGTGGGTTTGATGGTGCAAGAAGGAATAGGTATTTTGGGGATGAGGTTATTAGTAGGAGGAGGTAATGGGTAGAGTGAAAAAGTTGAAGAATGGTAAATCTGCAGGTATAGATGAAATTACTGGTGAAATGATCAAGAATGGAGGCGAGATGGTGATTGATTGGATTTGGAAGTTGTGTAATAAAGCGTTTATAGAGTAATAGTTCCAAGGGATTGGAGGAGAGCGGTAATAGTACCCTTATATAGGGTAAGGGAGAAAAGGGGAACTGTAGAAATTATAGGGGAATAATTTATTGAGTGTTGTAGGGAAGGTATATGCTGGTATTTTGGTCGAAAGAGTGCGTCGAGTGACTGAAGGACTGATTGGTGAAGAACAAGGTGCGTTTAGGAGTGGCAGAGGATGTGTGGATCAAATCTTTACATTGAAACAAATGATTGAGAAAATGAGGGAGAAGAAGAATAAATTGTGATTAAGGTTTTTTATGAGTGAACAGGCGTATGATAGAGTTAATAAGGAAGCGTTATTGGCAGGTGTTAGTGATATTATGGTGTTGGTTGGTAGCTTTCTGAATGGAATCAACAGTAGTAGACGATAGTGGAACGCGTGTGTAGAATAATGGTGTCATGGTGTTGGTTTGGGATTAATGCGGAGTGGACAGGTTGTGTTATGTCTCCTTGGTTATTCATTGTATATTGGATGGGGTTATGAAAGAATTCGAGGTGGGGATGGCAGAAATGGTGTTAGAATATGAGAGGAGATGAGTGGAGGGTGCCCTACTATTATATGCGATGATTTGGTTTTTGTGTGGCGAATCTGAAGAGGTTTGAGAGGATTGTAGAGAGATTTGGCAGGGTGGTGGTAAAAGGAGGGTTGAAAGTAAACGTAAGATAAGAGTAAGGTTATGGTTGGTGACGTAGTGATGGGGACGATTATGAATTTTTCGTGACGATTATAGGTAAATTTGACGATGACGATGACGGAATACGATTATTTGAAAAAATATGTTTAAATTTTTTCATCTCTCTCTCTCTCTCTCTGCTTTCTATATATATATATAATCTATAATATTAATATATATATATATATATATATAATATTATATATATATTTATATATATATATATATATATATTTATATATATATATATATATTATATATATTATATAATATCTAATATATAATTTATAATATATATAATAATATATATATATCTATATTTAAGGGCTGTAGACAGGGGGGGGGGTCAGGGGTTTCAACCTCCCGAATCGTATTTTAAGAGATCAAAATTTTTGATTCCTTACGGTCTCTAATAATAATATAATAATAATCAATCAATAATATAATAATAATAATAAAATAATAATAATAATAATAATAATAAATAATAATAATAATAATTAATGAATCTGAACGCAAATTTAATTAATGAATGAGGAACATGTTTGTGGTCTGCTAACGATTTTTTTTGGTCAGTGGATGTTAATCTATTATTATAATGACAATATTATGAACTCAGGCCTTAATGTAGGTTTACAAGTTTGCAGATGGATGGCAATTGGCTACTCTTTTAGGATAAGATGGTGTATTCTAAATAATTTAAAAGATAAGGAGCGGAGTGGTAATCGTTGATGGACTAGCAAGTTAATTCTTCTTCAACTCATTTTCTCATCCTCTAACCATGGTTCATGTGCTGTTCTTTGGGCAATTCGGGCTAGAGACAGTGCGTATCGGGAAGTGGAAAAATTCTCGTTCTCAATCACTTCGCCAATTTTCCATTCAGCTTAGAAATCGTGCGGATACTCTCAAGAGCAAGAGCGGGCTTTCATCAAACGGAAGTGCGCTAACCTCCTTGGTTCTCTACTGACAATCTTTCTGGCCTCTTGCAAAACCTTTAGCAACTTCTGTAAATCTCCTTCTCTAAAACGTTTTGTTGTTAATTCTCAAACTGAAAAGGCAACTCTTTGGCTCTATTTTTCACTAACTAAACTAGACGATTCTGGATTTCTTCTTTCCTCTCCTTTCTCCTTCAGGTGTCCTTGTCCTTTGCTGTGTTACATTTTGATCGGGTGCAATAGTCCTGAAGTCTTGAGGATCGGAAACGGGTGCCCAGATGGCATTCTCCCAAGTTTGGGAGTGTGCTTCCGTGCTATCCTCGCACATCGTTCAACTATACTTCCTATGTCTCAATACTAGCACTTTCCCTCAAGTGTTGGAACTCGC
>JABUQX010061924.1:10000-70000 GCA_015478945.1 Trachelipus rathkii
GTAGGAGCTCCTTTTAATCGTCTCTGGGTGATTTCGTGAGTTTAGTGTTACAATACGCAGTTATGTTGGGCAATTACTTCAGAAAGTAGATGTCTTTTCACAATTTTTGTTGATGATACCCGAGTCAATATTTTCTTGTTTGAGCTTTCGCCCATAGCATTTTAATAACATCTCTGAATATCATGGGTTGAGGCCTAGTTGTTGATCCGAACTTACATTCGAAAGCACCTCTTAACATGACTTGAAGAATATGGTGGCGGCAAGCTAGGTAAAGCAGCTCTCTACCCCAAGATGTTTTCCAAAATTGTACAAGCCCCTTTGAACCTTCCTGTGTTTGATGCAGTGGTGTCGAAACACATTGCCTTGATAGTATGGAAGACACCCCATTCCTCGAGACACTCATAAACAGCCAGGGCTTGTTCTTTAACAGTGCTTGTGTCTGCTACAGGAACTCCTAGCAGTTGTTCATTTTCACCATAAGAAATTACAACAGCTATTCGTTCTTTCTGCTCTGTCATTGGAACGTCTGGTAGAAGTTTTCCGTTCCAATGAACTACAATAGCTTCTTTCTCTGGTATATAAATTCTTTCCAAGATCTTCTCAGTGTATTTTTCTCTGAATACTTTTCGCCTTTCATGGATGGTGGTTTTTGACACTTTGAACTCCTCAGGATTCTCCCCAAGTGCTTCTATGGTAGCTATGAGTATTCGTGTGGCATTTCTGTCAGATACCTTATACCGATCCAACAACAGAGATAGTTTCATGGTTAAAATTTCCCTAATGCCACGCTTCATCCTTTTGCTATGAGATGGTCCAGTAAGTTCCTCGGTTTCTTGAAGAAGTACAAAACATCCATTGGCTGACATCCTCGATTAATTCTCGGCATGTGTTTTTCTCTTCGTCACTGTCCCTCATCTTTCTTCAACATCAGCTCTAGTGAACAAAAGAAGAAGAGAAAGAAAAAGAGACCAAAATTAATTATGAAAATAGTTTAGTTTACGTTGCTTATCTTGTTTTGTTGGTGATTTTGTAAAAACTAAACAAATAGAACCCAGGCACGAAAAAAAAACAAAAAAAAAACGTAAAATATTCAAAAAATAATTATAAAACAAAAATAAAAGAACCTTACCTATGTCGAATAAACATTCCGATTGAATTTGCTCATTCATTTTCGCAAGTTTCTTTTGTAGTTTTCTTTCTTCAGCTCGAGCTAACTTCATGGGCGATATCAAAGATATCATCTACCTTTGAGGCGAGCTCTTTGTCTTCTTCTGATTTCATCATGGCCAAGGCATCTTGAAGGGCGATATCAAAGATATCATCTACCTTTGAGGCGAACTCTTTGATTTTGTTCTTTGCAACTTCTGATTGTTTATACTGGTCCTTGTTTTGTACCTTTCTCGCACTTGCATGAAGTTTTCTCTAATTTGTAATAGATCTTTTAACATGTTTTTGTAGGAATCGCGAGATTTTCCCCAGAAAAACAAGAACTTTTGTATGGGTAATTCTTGCGACTCTTCTTGATTCAATTCACAGTACGCAAATGGTAGAACAAAGTGGCCAAACTTGACATTGAGGGCAATTTAATACGGTTTATTCTGGTGAGCCCGGATAGCTACAATGAAAATTTATCTTTGGTTCTGCTTCTTATGGCAGAGGTGGAAGCCATTCTTTTACCATTTTATTTTAATCTGGAAAAAATTAGTAATTTACATTACAACGAATATTGGTTTCGGAAATTAGATGTAAAATTAACAAGACAAAAGAAATAAAAAAAAGGTCTCCTTAAATCTAAATTTACATGAAAATGATGATATAATGATGATGAGGCTGTTATAGCTGGGTTCGACTAGAAGTAGAAATAAATACGGTATATATAGAATATAAATTAGTTATAATAATATTGCCTTTAATTTGAGACATAAATCATGAGAAAATAATGATGGGTTCCGGAGATACGGCCCCAAAACGTCGCTAATCAGCCCAAAACACGCGTTTTTTGTAACTTTGAGCGCACAGCGGCACGGGTTCACATGCTCCAATCGTGCTCAAAATTTAACTACCTTAAAATCTGGAGAGGCTGATCACTTTGTGGGGTTCCCGTTGACAAAATTCCAACATCAATTTTTTACAGTCACCCTAATATATATATAGTGCACAGAGGTATGGTGGATTTTGTTTGTGTGAGGACTAGAATCCTAATGGTTAAATTTAAGTTTGAAAAGATCAAGGTATGTGTGGTTCAAAACTAGGTAATTTTTCATCGGTAATTAATTACTGATTTCTTAAAATATTAAAAATTACCGTTACCGAAATGTCTATTACAGGTTTTTATAATAAAAAATTATAGTTTATTTAAGTCTCCCGTAAAGACAATTTTCTTTTCATCATTTTAATCTTTCAGACTTTGGAAAAGGTAACATTAAATTACAAGTCATTTTAAATTTGCGAAAAGCAATTAAAATATATTTTATCCAAATTCTACATTTGCCTATAAAGATGTAGATTACAGTCTAGGTTTAAAGTAAAAAATTATTAACATATTCTCAAATGACAAATGTCACAGCATTTCCCTTTTAATGTTTTTAAATATTTGCTTTGCTAAAGTAATGTCCAATGAAAATTTAATGCATGAATGCAAGGCACCATCATAGTGTATGTATGGCACCATGTTTTGAGTCAGTCACTGACAAGTTTTCATCTGTTTGAAACGTGTTCAACTACTTGTTGTCTTTTCCATTTTAGTAATAATTCTAAACATTACCTTTGATAATGTCTCAAAGGAAATCAAATATGTGGCAATATTTTAAAAGAAAAAGCAAAGAAGAAGACGAGTGCTTAAAGTGGAATAAAATTTTGAAAACTGTCATTGGATCAACGCCTGGTATGAAGTCGCATGTAAGCAAAGTACATGCCAATGACTTTAAAGGTGAAATTATGTTTGTGCTTCCTCAAGCAACAATCAACCATCTTTAGAGCGTTTTTGCCATAAACATCTGCTACTTTAGAAAAAATTTGATTTTTTCACAAAATACATGTGCAAATATTGTTGGAACTATGCAACTTACAGACCTAATATATACACCATTCAATTCCTCTCATCGAGATCTTTCAATATATCAAGTATAAAAGAAATCCGTTAAAGTTACTGCCAATTTCACCAAAACTATATATATTATAACTACTTGTCCATTTATTTCCACAATAAACTATATAAGGTTAGTTAATTTCTATTAAAATAGTTAAATGAGACAAGTAGCTTTTAACAATAACAAGACAAGTAGCTTTTAACATAAAAACTTCATATGTTATTTGTTATTGATAACAATATATATTATAATATTTTATATATATAATGATGTAAGGTTATAATGTTTCGCAGACTTTCAGCTGTTGATTTCTTGGCTCCACGATGAAAGGGTGGTGAATTATAGTACAGACTGAATTCAAATTTATTCAACAAAGCACTACAAAGGAAGCAAAACAAGAACCTGTGGAAATAACCACAGTTACTACATATAATATTAATAAAAAACGATATCAATAATAATAAAAATAATAATAAAAATTTAATAATAATAATACAGATAATAATTTACTAAATTTTGTAAAATAAAAATAATAAAAATAATAATAATAATAAAAATAAGTTACCCATTAGTATCTTTGTAAAACAAAAATTTTATAATGGTTTTATAATAAATAATTTCTTTTAATTTTTAATAAAGAACTTTTAAGAAAAAAAATCGAAAACAAAAAAACTAAAGTACATTTGCAAAATAAAATATAAAGATTAAAGAAATAAAAAGAATAGGGTCACTATAGATACCTTCCCTCTCAAGAAGACTGGAAACGCACCGGTTTTAATAGCAGACGCCCAAATCGCGAGGTAGAAGGAACTATAGCAGGCGAAGCATGAGATAAAAGAGAAGGAGAAGGAGAAGAAACAGACACAGAAGAGGAAACTTCACAAGAGGGAACGTCAGGAGGAAAAGGTAAAATGTCAGGAGGTAAAGCAAAATCAAGGACAGGAGGGAAAATCGGAGGAGGAAAATACAAGGAAGGCATGTGATGGGAAACAGAAGAAGTAGTGGCGGTAATAGAAGGATATTAGGAAACAAAAGGTGGAACTGTGTAGTAGTGACCACAAACAGCCTCGCTGTAAGGGAGAGGATGACCACACTAACAAATTCGTGAAGGAAAGGATGGAAAACAGAGGAAGAGCCAAATGTTAGAATCATCAATCCAAACCATAAGGAAGAATCATCAAGGAAAAAGGAATTATCGTGCAAAGATTTATCAGAAAAGTCAGGAATCGGAAGAGTCAAGGTAAAGCCAGTGTGGGGGTTTGTGACCCCAATCTTTTCAGTAGCTGGGGGCTTAATGAAGACCAGTCACAAACCAACATTTTTTCCTACCTTCAAACAATCTCTGACGAGGTACCACTTTCGCTCGACTTTTGAAAGTAGCCAATGAATAGTGGAATTTATAAGTTTAATATTAATAATATATATATATATATATATATATTATATTAATATATATATATATATATATAATATATATATATTATACTCAGTGACCTGGTGGACGGGTAATATATTTATATATATATATATATATATATATATATATATATATAGATAATATATATATAATATTATTATATAATATATACCGGTAATATTATAAATAATATATATATATATATATATTATATAATATATATATATATATTATATAAATATTATATATAATATATATATATATATATAGATATATATATATATATATATATATATTATATATATATATAATATATATAGCGTTATAGGGTTGGATTTAAAAAAAAAAAATGGTGCGTTTTTTTTAAAAAAAAAACAAAGGCCAAAAAATGTTTTGTTTTTTTTTTTTTTAAAATTTACATTATTTTGTTTTTACTATCAAGTTTTTTTTAGGATATTTAGCATTAAAATACAGTAAATAAAATATGTTAAAAGAGGTATACAAAATATAAAGTGAGTTATTCAAACTTTAATAAAGCTTTTATTATTTGCTCTAGGGCATATAATTATTACATTTCACATTATTATTTTATGTATTATTATTATATATATATATATATATATATATATATATATATATATTTAATTATAAATATATATATATATATATATAATATATTCTTTCATCTAACCTTTTTCTCCCCAAGACTGGGTGTAAGGTGCGTAACATGCATGTCGGAAAAGAAAAGCAGTAGAAAGAAATATGACAAAAGTCGCAAAAGAAAGCCCAGCCTTACCCACCCTCTGTTCCATTAATCAGTAAGGACTCGTCGCAGTCAGAGAAATCCACCTATAGGCTTCACGGGATGCGACGCCCTCACTATGGTAAATCGTGAGTGTAAGGGTTCATCCCTTGACCCAGGTGGGCCACAACCAACCTTACCCCCTCACAAAACCCCGCCATTCTCTCTTATTATTCACCTTTATTCGTTTACTGACTCAATCCACTTTTTCTTCGATCTCCCAGCCAGTCGGTTTTCAACACACGCGCGCACTGATACATTTGCTAAAAACCGGACTATCATTATCCTTTCCACATGACCAAAAACCATCGTCAACATACTTTCATAGTCTCTCCGTTTACCCCTTTCTTTACACCACACAACTCTTAATATGTTCATTCCGTCATTTTATCAATTACTTCTCACACCTAGCCATGGCCCCTAAGATTGTCCGATCTGAGCCACATTGACTTAGCTATACTTCTATTCCAGACCATTAGTCTCACTACTATACACTAACACAGGTAACAACATACTGTCATGTAAGACCCTAGCGCACTAAAGACTTAGTCCCTTTACATTCACCAACGATTTAATTGCACCAGCCACCTTCCTGCCATTCACAACTTTCCTACTAAACTCTGCATCATCCGTTCCCTTCTCATCCAACATATACCTAAATATTTAACACTCAGACACTTGTTCCAGCTGCTCACCATCTAACATAACTTCACACTGAGGACTGTCCTCACTCACAACCATAACCTAACTCTTATCTACGTTTACTTTCAAACCTATCCTTTTACACACCCTGCTAAATCTCTCTACCAATCCGCTCAAACTCTCTCCAGATTCTCCACACAAAACCAAATCATCCGCATATAATAGGTAGGGCACCTTCCTCTCATCTCCATCATTTTAACCAGGGCTGCGGAGCTGGCAAATTTTTTTTCGGCTCCGACTCCGGCTCCAGCATTTTAAAATTACCCGGCTCCGACTCCGGCTCAAGCATTTTAAAATTACCCGGCTCCGACTCCAGCATTTTAAAATTACCCGGCTCCCGGCATTTTAAAATTGTTCGGCTCCGACTCCGGCTCCGGCTCCGACCCTAGTTATAATTCCTTCTCCATTTACAGTCATGAAATCATTAATTCTGATACAAAATTTTGAGGGTATGATGAAATTAAATGTTTGTTAATGACATCTTTATTAGCTTAGAATTTAAAACTTAGAAAATATTTTATAGAAAATAAGAATTTTAAGAAATACAGAAAAGGAGTCATTCACTTTCTTCCTAAATTTTAATATAATTCCTCTTTGAACGTACAGTTACGTAATATAATTTTATTATTTTTTTCCCTAAAAAGAATAAAAATCATATTTTAGATTCATCCTAAAGTTTAAAATAATTCCTCGTTGAACTATGAGCCTGAACATATATAACATAATTTTATTCAAAACAGATTTATATATATATATATATATATATATATATATATATATATATATATATATTATATATATATATATATATATTAATATATACCGTGATATATATATTATATATATATATATATATATATAGATAATATATTATATATATTAATATATATAATATATATTATAATATATATATATATATATATATATATATATATATATATATATACAGGGTGATTCAAAACCTCTGCGACAAACTCGGAGGGCTGATAGAGCAAACGATAAAGAACATTTATTGTTAAATAAGCTATGTTGTATGACGCTTCGTTTCAAAGTTACGGATGATGTAAGGTAAACCACGTGATGTTGTTTGACGCGTCGTTACTTCGTAACCGGAGATTTTGGGTATTCTAATGTTATGTATGTGTGCGTGCGTACATCTGTGTACTCAAGTCCAAGTCCTTGTACTTTCTGTAGGTGGTATGCATGGAGGCTTTGCTCTTGCAAGACCCGAACCACAGACGACTGATTTGAAACCATTGCATGGCAATGGCGCTTTGTGCTAGTCGACGGGTCGTTGCCGACTTCTCAAGCACCTCTTCTTCAACGCAGGAGTCTTCGTATTATGCGGTCTTCACCAAATGCCCACGACTGGACAAAGGGTCCCACTTATCTCAAGGCGCTGATGAAGGCGACCAAACATGTGTGGTGGGAGTGATTTCTGTTGTGGAAAAACACGTTCCCGGTACATGAGGGATGCGGCTCTTCGTCCATTTTCCGTTCGCCGCACCGAACAATTTATCATGTTCGGAATCGGGAAAGAGGTGTGATCCATTCGTAATCAGATGCCTACATTGTATTGTCAACGATGGGAATTGGGCAGGTAAAGTATGCCACGTTGTTTCCGAAGGACGTTAAGCGTACACAAATGTACGCACGCACAACACATTAAAATTGAGTAACTTAAATCGCGGTAACCTCATGCGACGACGTCACACAACAAACTAGTGTACCTTCAATCATCCGTAACTTTGAAACGAAGCGTTATACAATAGGTTATTTAACAATAAAAGTTCATTATCGTTTTTTTCGACAGCCATGGTTTGTCGGAAGAGGTTTGGAATCACCCTATATATATATATATATATATATTATATATATAATATTATATTATTATATATATATATATATTATATATATATATATATATATATATATATATATATATAATTATATATATATATATAATATATTATTATATATAATTCACTTTCTTCCTAACTTTAAATAATTTCTCTTTGAACAGCCCGACCATATGCTGAAATAAAGTTTATTCAAACAATTGTTCCTTTAAAAAATAAAAACCATCATAAAATTCCTTCTTTAACGAGTCCTATAGATCTTATTTATTTTATTTTCTAACGTAAGAAAAATAAAACTCTCAAACATCACTTGAAATAGGAGCCAAGCGTCAGTTGTGCAAGCCGGCATCTTGCAAAATTTTTAGGATAGCAATTGATTCCCCTTTAACTGATAACTTTGATTTCTGGTCGATTTCATCTAATGCCTTATGAAATGGAATTCTACCTTTTATTATTCTAGAAGATATTTAGGTTGAATGTCTTTGACTAGTGATTCTCTTTTTAGTTTTTTCAATCGCTTTTCTGGATGCTTGCTCCAATTTTTCCCATTACTCTGGCCAAATTTTGACTTCTTCCATCTTCACCTGACAAAATTCTACAAGGGGTGATTCCTGAAACTGCTGAACTATCTGACTTTCGGCCCAGATTTCTGTTCAATAGCGATTATTCATTTTAAATGTCCTGTTCGCAAAGGAACACTCCTAAGCTTTAAATATCCAGATCTTCAGTTTGGGAAAAGATTCTAAACAAAGATCTTCGACAAAATATTTTTATTTTCAGTAAACATTCTTTCCCTTCTTTTCATGGAATTTATTTGATTTGCTACAATCCGTTCTCTATAAAAAATTTCCTGCAGTCAAGTCTTGTGATTGAATATTTTGTTGTAAAGTATGTTTGTTTTAATAACTCTTCGGGTGTTTCGATTTGTTTCCCACTGACTACCGGAGAGAGAAAGTTCAGAAGTACCGGCAGCCATCATACACTACTATAATCTTTTAGTTGCAAAAGCCTTTAGAGAGCATAAGACATGTACTTTCCCATCTGTCTCTTGACCTAAGATTTGCCACTTTTGCAGCTTTGATCTTAGCAACTTCCATTAATTTTTTGGGGACGTGCTGCTTTTGCTATTTGGTCTCGCCCTGCTTATTAAGACTTTGCTCTAGTGAGTTATGGTGGAGGACCATCACGCACTTGCCAGACTGTTAAAGTATGAACTCCACATCTCAATGTTAACTGTTAATAGCGTTATCGGACATAGTCTTTTCATAGTTTTTTCAAAGTTCATTCTGAAAAACACTATTACTTCTTCGTTTTGACATTCAATAAAACAGTAACACATTTACCAGCTTCCTATTCCCCACCCTCATTGTCTTTATTTAATTTTTCAATCGTACGGATCATGTTTGATGCGTTATCCCGTAACTAAGCTAATTACTCGTTCTCTTGTTATTTCGAATTCTTTTAAGATGTCATTAACAAATTCTGGAATATATTCGCTGAAATGTTGAGTATTTTTTCTTTTACTGCCTAACGGTTTGGAGAGAATAATTGTTGTTTTCTTCGTCCACATACATAAAATTATTGACAAAATATTTAATTTAGCTTTGCCATGCTGTAAGATCCATTTTAAATGCACAAAGCGTCCCTTTATGCAATTTTTAGAGCTTATTTTTTTGATTTTCTTCTAAGAAAACTATTTTACAGAATATTTTTCCAGTCTAAAGGGACTTCCAGTTTCTAACCCATGTCTCCACACAGTGCTTAATCCTGGTCATGCTAGAAAAACTACATGGGTCACTATCTTTAACAAACCATTATAATGAATTGTATTTTGAATTTTTCACTTAACATAGAAAGAACAAGTTTTCTTGGCAACTGAAAAAGTTTCCACTTTAGTCTGAGTTTTGAAATTAAGGTTTATCCTGAATAGCTTTTGCTTCACCTTTTTAACAATTGCAGCAAATGTCTGGATGATAGCGTTTTAAATCTCATTAATTTAAAAGATCCAATAGATGTATTGTGACCCCAGAGTAACTGGTAGTAGGTAGACTCTTTTGTGCATGATCGAACTGACGGTTTCCCATCAACTGTGTTAACTTTCCATATTGACAAAAGAAAGTATTTTTATCATCAGAGTGAGTTATATATTCAAATACATGATGTTTTCGATTTTGGGTTTAGTTGACACAATATTTTTTTAACGATATTAAACTTAATTAATTTAGAAGTTATCTATAGAGTACTCGAAACCTTTTTAATTATTGAATAATAACTATTACGTAATCAAATTCTGATAAAAAAGAGATATAATATAAATATAATATATATATATATATAATATATATTATATATATATATATATTAATATATCATATTATATACCGTAAAATGGGGGAAAGCCGGTCACGGAGGGGAAACCGGTTCAGTTTAATAAATTGTTAATATTTTTTTAAATTAAAAAAATTTTCCAATTAGAGAAAGGTTTTTTAAGTAGCAAATAGATTATATTTTAACATAGATAAAAATTTAAGTAAATAACTTTACACCTTACTAGTCAAAAAAATTTCCCAAAGTTGGAAAAAATTTTTTTTTGTTTGCAAAAAATCTAGGACCTCGTGAATCTCGTAGAATTTTAAGATATCAGAATTTTGATTTAGATGAATATTGGGAAGTCTATTTTTAACATTTTCCATGTAAAAAATTAAAATATTAAGCTATTTTAAAGTTATTAATGGTTTTTCCAATTTCGGGGGAAAACCGGTCGGGCGTCGTGAAAAGCCGGTCAGTATAAACTTTTTAAAAAATGTCTAATTTTTTTATTTTTCAATAAAATTTTGTTCTAATTTTTATGCCATGGTAGACTATAAGACATTTGTTTAATGTTTTCTATACATATCTTTTCTTCTATCTAGTGTAGGGATAAAAAAAAAAAGTGCAAATCAAAGTGCGTACTCACTCGATATTAAAAAAAAAAAAAAAAAAAAAAAAAAAGCCTTATTTTGTTAAAAAGTGCAATTATTATTGAATAACATTAATAGTAATTAAAATTGATTGTCATAATTTAAATTTATACAAATTGTAATCAATATTTCGTCAAAAAGTTCACGTTTGTCGTAGGGCCCACAGGTATATAAAATGCCAATTTTATATAAACAGTTGAATATTATTATATTATTAGAAATTATTAAATAATATTGTTCATTAATCAGCAGCCATCTTAATTAGCAGAAAAAAATGAAAAAAAAATTTCGAAAATTTTGTAAAAAAATCAAGTTTGCAAAATGTTAATAAAATATAAACTTAGACTTGTGTTCTCAATCCAAATAATTTATGCCTTCTATTGGAAAATTTATAAAGGTTGAAGATAAAATTATCAATTAGTTGCAGATTCACAAAAAGAAATTAATATTAATGACCGGCTTTTTCCGATGCCCACTGACCGGTTTTCCCGAATTCAATTTTTAGTGAAAATGCAAATTTTTCACAAAAATTTTTAAAATATATCATTGCGAGTTTATTAATGAGTGTCCTTATGCTAAACATTAAGAAACTCTACATGTGAGAAAAAACTAATTAAGTATAGGATATAACTTAAAATTTCGAATTTTCAATGATTCATTTTAAAAAAAGAAAAAAACGAGGGATTTTTGACCGGTTTTCCCCATTTTACGGTATATATATATATTATATATATATATATATATATATATATATAATATATATATATTATATTTATAATTTGATTTAAATTGGATGGAGGTGATCTCCTCAATTATTAAGATATATATATATATTATATATATATATATATATATATATATATTATATATATATATATATATATATATATATATATATGATTATATTATTAGATATATATATATATTATATATATAGTTATACTATAAATATTATATATATATATATATATATATATAGCCAACGGTAGTAATAAAATTAATTAATTACTTAATTTTGTATTGGCCGGAGCGGAGCAGCCTCTTTTGTTTTCGGGCTCCGGCTCCAGGGCTTCCAACTAAAATTTCGCCTCCGCTCCGCTCCCGGCTCCAGATCACAAAAATTCGCCTCCGCCTCCGGCTCCAGCTCCCTCAAAAAAGTTTCGCCTCCGGCTCCACGGCTCCGGCTCCGCAGCCCTGATTTCTAACACCATTCCTGTCACGCTCACTTCAATTTTTTCACTAACCCCCATGCCATATACAAATGTGAAAACCAAAGGAGGACATAACACAACCTGCCTCACTCCGCTATAATAACTAAACCAATCACTTTCACCACCATTTATTCTTACACAGCATCACTTCACTATCGTCATAACATACTTTATTCCATTCAGAATCCTATCACTAACACTACATATCACTAACACCTGCCACAGACCTTCCCTATTAACCCTATCACCATACCCCTGTTGCAAAATCCATAAAACCTAAATACAATTTATTCTTCCTCTCCCTCATTTTCTCTATCATTTGCTTCAATGTAAAGATTTGATCCACACATCCTCTACCAGTCCTAAACGACCTTGTTCTTCACCAATCGTCCTTCAGTCATCGACGCACTCTTTCGACCAAATAACAGCAGCATGATATCTTCCCTACAACACTCAATAAACTAAAATACCCTATAATTGCTACAGTTTCCTTTATCTCCCTTACCCTTACGTAAGGGTACTCACTTCTCTCCTCCATCCTTCGAAACTGAACCCTCTAAAACCCTTATTACACAACTTCCAGATCCAATCAATCACCACTTGCCTCCGTTCTTGATCATTTTCACCAGTAATTTCATACGTATACCTGCAGATTTACCATTCTTTCAACTTTCTCCATTACCCATTTCCTCCTCTTTGTTAATAACCTCCATCCCCTAAATACCTATTCCTCCTTGCACCATAAACCCACACCACAGTTCATTATCACCTCTTCATTACTGCCAAATTTATGCAGATTTCAAAGTGTTCTTTCCACACTTCCCCTCACATCCATTTCATTCTCCGGTTACAAAAACACCATCCCTATTCATTATTCTAAGCAGGTTCCCCCTTATTCTAATTCTTAACCTTATGTGCTTCCTTCCAGAAGAGGCTTTCTATTCCCTTGATGTCCCCATTCATCCCCTTCCAAAATGTTCATTTTACCTTCTTGTTTCTCCTACGTACTGCACCTTTCTAGCATTCCTTTTTTTCCTCCTTATATATTCCAAGCATCTTTCTTTGAAAACTTCATCATTTGCTTTCTAGTACATTCAACCACGCTTCTTTTTCACTTTTAACCGCTTGCATCAATAAATACTGAGGTGTTTTCGATTTTGGTTTAAGTTGGACACAATATTTTTCGTAACGATATTAAACTTTAATTAATTAAAGTTTAAATAGAATTACCGAACCTTTTTTTATTATTGAATATAACTATACGTAATCAAATTTCTGAAAAAAAGAGAATATATACATATATATATTATATATATATATATATATATATATATTATAATATTATATATATATATATATATATATGATACCGTAAATGGGGGAAAGCGGTCACGGAGGAAACCGGGTCAGTTTAATAAAAATGTTAATATTTTTTAAATTAAAAAATTTTTCAATTAGAGAAAGTTTTTTAAGTAGCAAATAGATTATATTTTAACCATATATAAAATTTTAAGTAAATACTTACACCTAACTAGTCAAAAAAGAATTTCCCAAAGTGTTGGAAAAATTTTTTCTTTTTTTTTGCAAAGAAAATTCTAAGAACTCGTGAATCTCGTAGAATTTAAGATATCAGAATTTTGAGTTAGATGCATATTTGGAAGTCTATTTTTTTAACATTTTCCATGTAAAAAATTTAAGAATATTAAGCTTATTTTTAAAGTTATTAAGTTTTTTCCAATTTCGGAGGAAAATCGGTCGGGCGTCGGGAAAGCCGGTCAGTATAAACTTTTAAAAATGTCTATATTTATTTAGATTTCAGATTAATATTTTGTTTCTAATTTTATGCAGGTAAAATTATTAATACTTTGTGTATGTTTTCATACATATCTTTCTCTATCTGGTGTAGGGAATAAAAAAAAAAGTTCACGTTTGATAATGTGCGTTCTCATCGATATAAAAACAAAAAAAAAAAAAAAAAAAAAGCCTATTTTGTTAAAAGTTTGACATTATTATTGGCTATATTATATTTAGATTTTATTTTATTTGATTTTCATAATTTAAATTATAATATTGTGAACAGTATTTCGTCAAAAAGTTCACGTGAAATGTTGCGTACAATGGCCTACTCGTAATATTAAATGCCAATTTATTAAAAACAAAATTCATTATTATTTTTATTAGCCTTTTATTGAAAATTATTGTCATAATTTCATTTTTTTCAAAGCTTATTTAAAAGCAAAAAATGAACAAAATATTTCAAAATTTGGTAAAAAATCAACGTTTGCAATTTGTATTAAACTATTGTTACCGCTGGTAAATCAGCCAATTATTTTGGGCTAAGTTTTTCTCTTAAAGCTCTATTAACATTTAAAATTTACCCTCTTAATACCTGCATATGCTAATTGAATATATTTTCAGTAAAAGAGGTATCTTTCTTAAATATTTCACTTAAATATTTTTAACTAATTTCAATTTTTTGAAAATGGAATTTTTCAAAAAATTTTTTGAAAAGTATTCATTTCGAAATTTCCAAAAATTTTCATTATTACTAAAAGAAATTTCATGAAGATTAAAAACTGTGTGGAAAAAGTATTAAGTATAGATCTAACTTAAAATTTCGATTTATTCATGATTCATTAAAAAAAAAAAACGGCGATTTTGACCCGTTTTCCCCCCATTTTACGTATATCTATATATATAAATAGAGAATAATAAATATTCATATTCATATCTATACATATATAATGAGAATCGATATCTATGTATATAGTATAATTGAGATTAGATATTTGAAAATGATAGAAGAATTGGTTGGTGATCTCTCAAAGAATGTAAATTTTATGGGACAGGGTTATGTAAACAAGGATAGTTATGTTTGAATAATAGTAATTATACGAAAATAACTTGTATAGTAATAGCTTACTTGTATTGTGCAGTCGCAGGACTACAATCATCAAATTAAAGTTATATATGTTAGATGGTGAGCTAGACTGGTATAAGCCCATAGAGTGTTCGTAATATATTTAGGGTTATGTAGTATTGGATATATAATTAGAGAAGGTGAACTGGAATAGAATTGCAGAGATATGTAGTAGGATAAATGTATGTGGTAATATATAAATGGCAGGGTAAAGGTATGTCATGGTGTGCCAATTAAATCGTGGTATACTGAATGAATTGATAAAGGGACTATAGTCTTATGTGATGACTAGTATATAGTTTATACTAATGTAAGTAGGTAATGTTGTTATAACCTGTGTTATATTTAGTGTATTAATGGTAAGTGATGAAGACTATGGTCTGGAATAAGTAAAATAAATTATTATAAATTACTTTAAAAGTTTCAATTAATATGTTCAGATTGGGACAATTTATTAGCTTAGTAGTGATAGTATCTATAATACACTTACCTGGTAGTTAAGAAAAGTATAATTATTATATAACTTAAATTATCATTGAGGATACTTGCCGGAGCATCGAGGAAACGTGCAATGTACGTGCTTTGTTAGTTCGCTCTGCTCTCTGTGTCAAGAATAGAGAATTCGTCATCCGAATGATCCGGCTCCGGAGCATTCACAATGATCACGCTATCTTGAAAAATTTCGCCATTGGCCTCCTTCTGGCTCAGGTCTCACTGCGTACAAAAAGTTTTCAGCCTCCGGCTCCACTGAAGGTCTCGACTCGCGGCTCCGCAGCCCTTGATTTTTAACCACCATTTTGCCGGGAAGGGATGTATATGGATAGATGCGAACGTCGTCTATCGTCTTCAATGGGTATAAATATCCCTCGTTAACCCAATCCATCTGGGACTAAATGAATAACCAGAAGGGAGACATTAACCCGCAAACGCAGCATGACCATGTCTCTCGCAGTCTGTTGAGTCTCTAATACGTGAAAAACCAATCCTTTTGACGCAACAATTGTGTCATTTGTTAACGCACGAGAGAAATGTTGAGTTTGTGTCAGATGGATCTCGACGAATTAACAAGTGATCGCTCTCTTGAATTGACTCCAGTTACGCAGAAATGCGGATCCTCTGCGATCTTTAACACTACATTAGTTACTAACATCGGTGGCCCACAAGGTTCCGGTTTGTGGGCCCACTCGATGCCTCAAAAGCGCGCTTTATCACACTCGCATGTCCTCAAATCCTAATCATTAGCGACGCATTATTACACACTAATGTTTTATTATTGTCCCTCTGCCTCCTCTGTCTGCTCTCTATGCATAGTTGCCTTTTCAAGATGCTAAGAGAGTGTGGATCTACTATCATCTGGTCTGTTTGTACACAGTGCAATGACATTTACGCCAAACTTCAATATGATTATTCTTCACCAATCGAGTCCTTATCTACAAGTGGCGGCGCGGTAAACGTCTGTGTGACCAAAACAAGCATATATCTTCCTACAAACACTGCGTAACTTATTCATTATTACTCGACTCAATTTAAGTTCCTACCAGTTTACTCTCTCTACTTATGTCTCCCTTCTTTCTTATTCCCATGCTCTTTGATTGATGCGCATAAGCGTTACTCTTATACTACTGTCCTACATTCCAACTCCTCTCGTGAACGTGTACGACACTCACACATTATAAACGCTCGGTATAGTATATAACAGAAAGAAACTGTTACAAGATCTTATAACAATTCACATTTCACCATCTTGCCTTACCGTTACTATGATTCACATTATGATATTACTACACTCAAGTAATTATTTCAATCTTTATACCTTAGCAGATTTACCATTTACTTCAACTTCTTCACTTTTATACCCATTTTTCCTCCTCTTTAGTTAATACCTCATCCTCCATAAAATATCCATTCTACTTCTATGTACCATCAAACCTCCAACACACAGTCTAATATATCACTCCTACTTTCATTACCACTGCCAATTTATATATATTATACAAGATTTTCAATATTCTTTTCCACTAACCTTCCCACTCACATCCATTTCATCAGTGTTTACATAAATCAAACCATCCTCATTATTATCATTTATTATATAGTTTCTAGGTGTATTCTCCTTTATCTTATTTTTCTCATAATCCTTTCGCTCTGTTTCTATTTTTCCTAGTAACGAAGGTGACTCTTATCATCTACCCTATGATTCTAGATTATGCTCTTCTCCCATTCATTCTGCTACTCTCTCCAAAATTGATTTAATTTGTACACTTCATTTTTTTCTCTCTACTACTGCACTCTTGTTGTAGACATTCCTGATATCTCTCTTACATCACAATATAATAAAATATACAATTATATACAAGTGAAGAACCACACTTTACATCTACTTTGTACTAATAATAAACAATGATCATTTCTAAAACCACGATATATCTTTTTATATCTTTTTAAAAACGGCAGCTGCACATCTCTCTTCCTATGTCCACCACTCTCTAGCTAGTGCTCTCAGTGCTATTCTACTTCCTACTTGACTCTAAGTGACATACATGTTCAGATTTATATCTTCTTTTGCACTGCTAACAATTGCTTTCGTTACATTTGCTTATACCTCAATTATAATTATATATCTTAAGGTAGTCTTCTTCACTTCGACAATCGGTATAGGGTGATACTTACATGTTCATGCACTAGAATTTTTTGTAATTAAGCTGATACGCGTTAACTAATAACTTATATGTGGTAATACTTTTATTTTTACTATTGTTCTCAAATCTATTAATTATAAATACTTTCATACACTCTCTATTTTCTATATTTAATCTCTACTTACCTATCCGTATACAACTCCTTCTACACCTATCTTCATAAGTCTGCCGCTCAAACTTATTAATTTTTAACTTTTAGTACCAAACATACATGTATCCGATACCCATTCCTAAACCTACTATACTCACTTGATTTAACATCCAACACATACTCAACATTTCTTTCTTCATAAACATAAAATCAATCATACTTATTTCAACATTAGTATCCAACTATATCTATAAAATCCTATAATACTATCTTACAACTCTAGTATATATTATAATTACTTTAATTTTATACCTTGTGTTTAAAAGAAAGTATATTACTTACACTAATCATAATACTCCTCCCTCCTAACAGAAAATCCTAAATTATACATACCCTATCCTTACCTCATATCCTTACATTTGGCCTCTCCCATGACTACCAAAACCTAAATTCATGTTATATACCACAATCTTTTATTTTATTTGAATCTATAAATTAATATAATAAATATATATATTTATCATTATTAGGATAAATTGCGCTTTAATCTTATATAGATTATGTTTAATATGTAATTCAAAAAACACGTGAAATATAATTATAAAATTACACTTTATCAAAATAATGACTATTTTTATATATTCTTCTCCATTATTAATTTGTCTTAAATGATAAGTAGTAATAATAATTTTTACATATATCTGATAACCTTCAAATATCATATTATAGTACAGTGTGATAAAATAACTTACGTGTAAAAAGAAACCCCAGTCTTGATCAATAAATTATATCATTTTTGTGTGTTAATGGACCACAGTTAGAATAGGTTCAGGTTAATTTTGTTTAAGTACCCCTGTATAAACTGTATGAAATTAACACCATACCCTTTATAGTTATATTAGATGAATTAAAAAGTTAGTCTCTTATCTGTTTTAAATCAATTAAGTACGAGTCTGCTTTACTCCCAAGCTTGGAAAGTTTATCTCGAAAGTAAAATTTAATGAGAATTAAAGTTTAAAATAAAGATAAAGAAATAAAAATTTATCCCCTCCAATCTGTAAATTTAAGAAAGATGTGTTGTTCACAAGTAAGTGCAATTTTGTTAGATAAAGTTTTAAGAGGTTTGAGAAGTTAAAATGATAATTCAAAAAGGCCATCTTATTCAAAGTTATTATTTTATAATTTAGAGGTTTTTTCTTCCTCTAACTTCTCCCTATCCTACTTATCATTAATCTTAGTTTTTTTTTTCGTTCTTTGCTTTTCTTTTACTAGATATAATTTTCCTAGTAATTTGATTTGTTTTTTTATTAGCTTTTTGTTCTTTTACTTTTTTTTTTGTGGGGGGAGGATTTCTTTTAATTATTTAAATATTATTAATTTTACATATATATTAATATTTCAGAAATCACTTTAACTTATATAAAAATATTATTACTATATGTATATATTAATAATTAATATTATATTATTATAGTATATTATATATTTACATCTATAAAATTGCCACTACTACTTTTTCTTTTGAGACATTGATTTTCAATAACCACCCCAACCCCCTTCGTAATTGCAGTTGCATCTTAATTTATTTTGAAAATTATTCTTATATATTTGATAGGTACCGAATCGAAAAAATATTGTAATTAGAATGTGCTTTAATTTGTCAAAAATATTAGCTAATGGTAACGGATAAATTGATCTCTGCTCATGAGAGTGTATTTTTTGTGTTTATCTCATTAGTTTATCAGTCGAGATTTTCCACATATGAACACGTGGTTTGATACCATGCTTCCTAGGTAGTAGTGTTATAACAGGCAACCAAATGACTCCATATACCATGAATAACAAGTGGAGAGCAAGGGTGTTATTTTCGTGTCCTGGTCAGTATCAGAGGTCAGAAGACGTGACGAGATTTTTGATATCTCGAGAGATGGTACTCTCTCACCGTTTAGGACTTACTGCTAATGTTTACCTTGAGCCGGCATTCCATCACATCGATCGCTAAGTAACATTCGAAATTTTATGGTTTCCTATATTTAATAGTCAATGGCGAATAGTGTAAACAATAAAAGCAAAGCTCCTCTACTAGAGGTCTGTCCCCAGGAATGGTTTATATTTTAGATCGTTCCCGGATCTTACATGGAGACTAATCGATTATTTTTCAGTAGTTAAAGAATACAAATTAACAATTAGAGTTCTATAATAAAAGGGAGAATCACTAAAAAGCTCACATTGACTTATTGAAACGAGCGAGTATAAAAAGTTATAGTCACTCCTGTGACTATATACACCTACTCAACCGCGCCACAAACCATCATAATACTTATCAGGTCAGTGACTAGCGTGCATTGGCCTTCTCTCAGAGGTTGTACAAGAGAATTGAGAAAGCCCACAATTCCTCCACCTCTGCCACACGCTAAGATTATACATGTCATCAACGACTATTAGACCAAATGATAGTGTTTAGAAGTATATTTAAAATATATAAATTAAATAAATAAACATTGAGAGAGGAATAAATTATTAAATTTAGGAATGATTCAACTCATATATACAGAATAGTGCTAAACAAGCGTGAGTTCTCAAAAAAAACATGGTCTCACAAAGAGTATACTATAGTCAAATGTAGACTCGGAAGAATATCTCGCTTACCCAAATATATTCGTGCAATTGAAGGTCAGGAAGAATTCGAAATTCTGACTGTCTCACAAACTCTTTATAGATTAGATTTTATCAATAATATATCAACATTTTGTAAGTGGAATAAAGAAATAACTTATCGCTTGTAGATCTTATTGTAGTGGTAGATTAAATGGATATTATTCGTTGTACTGTTTAAATTATAGTTTCTCGTGTACAAAAAAGTCCAAACTAAGAATTACAACCCAAGTTGGACTCAGAAAAAAAACACTAATGATAAACGAGTTACATAAGATTCATGAAACTGTAATATGTACACCCTTTATAGTAAAACTCCTCAGCACGATTATAAGTACATGTATCCATTGCATGGAAATTGTATGACCAAGTCTCGTGCCATAAAAATTTGATAATTCCACTAGTTAAAAAAAGTGTAAATAAATATTAACTAGCCATTTGTCAATTGAATTTGTGTATGGTGTATTAGATACATTTTCTAAAACAAAACTTATTATTACAACTATTAGTATCTCAATTATATTAAGCGGTAATATTTTTCATTTAATTTATAAATATAATTTATAGCTTTTACTAAGTTCGTGGTTCATCATTTTATATCTTTTGATAATATGAACGTACATCTCCTATTGATAGTTTCACGAGGCTAGTGCGTCTATGTTTCAGGTTTGTGAAAAACGACGATTAAATTCTCTGAATCAAAATAGTTGCGGTCCCACCATTGGAATGAAATATGTGATAATAAAACTAGCCACGATATGTAGACGTTTGTATATAGTGGTATGATTAACTGATAATGTGTTCTCTCTAGCATTCACTCCCAACATATATGAGCATGTTTTGTGTCTCACATTAATAAAATCGTGTAGCCTTTTAATAATGGTGATATTATATATATCTAAAAGCGATTTTTTCTCTTTCATCCACATACTATCAACATTGAGGTGAAAAAATTCTAGTGTCTCACCAAATCTAACCTTTCAGCCTCTATCATAAGTAGTAACATTTAACATCAGATTAAACTTATATTGTTAATATTTTGTCTCCTCAGTATCGAACAGATTAGTATAGTTCGCCAAGGATTAGCCGCTACAGCTCTTCCTCAAAGACTTTCAAAATATACCAACCCTTATGCACTTATCTATATATTATCCTTAAACCAGGAAGTATCATGTTAAGAAGTACGAGAATTAGGTGCAATATCTATATTCAACTAAAATAGCACACATGAATTTCAGTATAGATTATTGTACAATTATATCCCCTTAATTATATATATTCAACTTTGAGCATAGCGTGTGCAATATTGAATTTACCTTATAATGTTTTACCTTTACTCTTATCACAATATTGATCGTTGCACTATATACTAATAATTACACAAATATCATCGTCCAGGCTGGATCCTAGTATCCAGACTGGATCAATGAGTAATCTTAGTTTAATAGAGGCAAAGACTATTCTAATAGCCTGATATAACTCTATATGTTTTAATAATATTGGTCTTATTTTTTTATTACCACTTAGCTAAGGGTTACTTCAGTCGTCAATGACACAACTATGCACGAATAACATCTCCCTTATATACTCCCCCACTAAATCTAAACCCCCACTCAATTTTCCACGTCGTTCAAAGAAAGACGGGATTGAAGAGGCAAAGAGCATAGAACAGCGCAGAGAAGGACAACCAGGACTCTCAAACATGAATAAAAATTTTATTAATATTAATTTTTTTATCATATAATTTTTAATGTCTCTATATATACTCATTATATCACTCACTATATCTAAAATCTCCTCGTAGAGCTCTTGTGCACACTGAAGAAAGCGAGCAGTTTCAGCTTCCATATTCTCACCTCGCATTTTCTCGCAATATTTTTCTTTCTCTTTTTTATCAATTTATGTATATTGAGAAGTCTTTCTTTCGACTGACTATGTTAGCTCTCCAGTCATTCCCATTCCCCAGTAGTACATATGCTTCCAAGTTCCTTCCTCAGGCGCCCACAAATAGTCCATTTACTCCGGCTTAATAGTAAAAACCTTAAAACGTCTGCCAGGGTCCATGGAGCCCTAGGAGGATCCGTGTGGTCCGTCCACTGCGATACTTTCATCATTGCATGTAATAAAGAGCACTAAAAATACTCATATGAAGCGTATTGTTGCAGAACTACTGTATTGTGCACAGAGGCCAGAGAATTCAATTACGGATGGATATTTTCCCATTGTACACTCTGGCCACCGTCAGCAACTATATATACTGAACCCCCCATGTCGTCTTCCTGGTACTAAATGTCCTATGATGATGAATATATTTTTATCCTTTATCACTTTTTTAAACAATATATGGTCTTCACTGGGAAAAAGAAGGTAGTTGATGGGGGTATCCTGCATTGCATTATGTATCAATAGAAGGGTATGAATTACTTCGGGAGAGGAATATTATTATATACCGGGATGATGAATATAGACAGCTAAATATGGGTCGAAGTCATTCAGCATTTTGAAACTCCATAGGTTACTTTAGGTTTAGGAAATTCGTAGAGAAAATCACTAATCAGTCTAAACTCTTTTTCCAAGTGTATACATATGTTTTTGAGGATGGAATTAACCTATCTATAATTAAATTATTAGGGTCGAAATAATTAAGGAATTGTCTCGGGAAAGGTTTTGACAGTTCTTTTATAAATTAATAATTACTCATAGATATCACTTAATTCAATAAAAAGCTTCAATACGAAAAAAAATATTTTATTCCTCTTTGGGTAATTTCTTTCCTTTTCTTTTTTTTTTAATTTCTTCTTCTATGGCGAGTGGCAATGCTATAAATGGAATAATTTCTTTATAGCCTGAAAGGAAAATAATGTTTTTTAGATAACGTCAGGGTCGATTACCAGAAATCTTCATAACTGAATGTGCACAGTTAGACCCAGTTGATGAGATTCAGAGAATGAGAATATATCGAATGGCAATCAAACAATAGGCTTTGGTCCAATCAAATGCATATCTAGAAATATGAGATAAGTGAATGAGATGGATCTATTTGCTAGGCGATTTATTCGATCTGCTTTTGTCTAGTTACTTTAGTAGGTACACTAGTTAAATTCGCTATAGGATATTGTTATAAGGAATATAGGTTATTCACATGCAGACCTTTTTTGTAGACATTTTAAATAAATTACTTTTACCAACTAAGTACTTCCATTATACTGCTTTTGACCTAAAACTGTATAATAGTTACGTTCTTGGCGATGTTACCCCCATCTGGTAACAAAAGGGGTTAATTTGTAACTATTGATGATTAAGTGTTTCCTTACATAATGTGCACAAAATTTGAGAAGAACTATCTTTTGGCTTGGATTTGAGCGAGCACACGTGACTTTAAGTCTAATTGCCTTTAGCAATGCTTTTATGATGGAAAATCAGGTGAATTTTCTGGTTCTCAACACTACTGAACATGTCAAGCTGACATCTCGAGATGTTTTTCTGCCGAACACAATGAGATATTAAAACATTTTAAGGAGATGATCCCAAATGTTACATTGGTCTAAGAACTCAAATACAGGAATGTATAACATTTACTGAGATATTGAGTTATGCCTTCTCATACCGACAATCTCATCTTTTCAGCGATGCAGTTCAGTTGTTATTTTACAGTTGATCTCATTGCCTCACATCATGTTATTACCGTATGGCTCGTTAATCGTACCCTTTGTGCCCAACTGCCCCTAATCAGTCACGGATAGTGTGCTTGTATTCAATTATATTAAGAGGTGTTGAATGCTCGATGCATACCTGACAAAGCTTCTCTAATAAGCTTAGGCGCGGGTATAAAATAAAAAATTAAAAATTAAAACCTTAGCATAGGTGAGTCCAGATTTCAATCCATTCTCCTCCACACCCCCTCTTCTAGTCAAGTGATTATTTTCAGGTCATCTTTGCAGATGATCACCCGCTCGATAAGTGTGGAGCGTGCGCAGCAAGAACGAAGAAATGCACGAAATTTGCCCACACAACGTGGTCCAAAATGATCTTCTATCCGTGTTGTAACAGGCGACTGAGTATGCATGATCTCATTTGTAGTCCTGGAGATTTCGCGTGCTTGATCCCCTCCCTTCTTTTCCAATTAACGCACCTCTATCTGCTTGTTTGCCGGAAGATGAACGTTAAATTGCATGAAACTTACTGTCCGCTGCGAACATTCTAAGTCGGTGATTGCCGTGATACTGCTAATTCGTGCTTGCATATAATCATCTTTCTCGTGCGATAAGAGTGTAAGCTTGGAATTAGGGTATATTGTTGTGCGTACATGGTGTTCGAGAAGGATCAGTAATCAGCTTTGAATGGAAATACCATGAGTGTGTGAATGTCAGTGAAAATGATGTGGAGAGTGATGGTGATCTTATACTTGGTGATTATTGTGAAAAGAAAAAGTGGCAAAAATTCTCATAAGTATAAGCTACGCTCGCGCAACATGCAAAGAGTAGATAGATGATAGAGCATGACAAACTGTGGAAAGGGGAAGTGAAGACACAGGCAGTTTGACATATTTTCTGTTTGATTTGTGTAGATTTACCTCTTGTGGTACAGAGCTGTACCGACTTGAATGGATTGTTATGATTTCTATCTGTTCGGTATGCCTGAATCCATTCTGAAAAGCAAATAGAAATAACTCATATAATTCTCGGTTTTACTCGATGATTTTAAAAATTGGATGATACGATTGAACTCAGAAAATTTTATGCTAGTCTAAAAAGTAGAATAATGAGTATTGTGCAGCGATAATTATGTGTTCACTATCATTAATATGGGTCCATCTGAGGGGTTAATTGTTTATTTTACAAGATGAAGTGCTGTCGAAATTTGATATAAGTAAAAGATAAATCTGTGAAATCTGATGTGTAATTGGATTGAGAGTACTCATTTTCCTCGCGTCGTGAACAGTTTAGCTGACGACATATAACGTGAGACCACTGCAAATATTTTTGATGTAGAGAAACGTGACCTAAATGGTTGGATAGTGATTTAAACAACTGTAAAAGAGTCTTGGTGAGAGAAACCTGACTATTACTTTAAAAAGAAGCAGATGGGCATTATGGAGTGTGTAGTGTTGCGAATTCCAGTAGTAAGAATTATATAAAAATTGAAATTGGAAGGGAAAAAGTGGGAATAGAATTTTCTGTAAGGAGAGATGTTTTTTATCCTCAGTTATCCTGTAATACATTTTTTTCTCTCTAAGTGAGCACAAGAGGTATTCATGATTGAGCAAAAATATGTACTACTATTTAATGTTTGTGTGATGTTGTGAGGGGGTAAGATAGATCTCGCATTTTCACATAGTGAAATGAGAATGCACAGAGAATCCAAAATCGAAGTACAATCACGTATAACTCATTTGGAAAATATAACGTATTGTCATGATTTCCGAACCATGTGTGAGCATAGTATTTTAAAAGATGATATTGCACTAGTTAATGTAACTTTATATATTGTTATGATAATATAGACAATAAAACAATAATGAGTGACGCATTTTTTCGCTGTGTTGTAATTTTTAGGTGTTTATTTGTTAACTCAGTATGTATACACGTCTGTCTAGACTATGATCGAATTATGTTTATTCGTAAAAGTGTAATCTTGAGTGGGTGTGTCTGTGAGATAGCGGAGCTAGAAACCGCTGCAGTCTAGGCTTGTGCATTCTGTTGATAGGGAGGAAGTAGTGAACGTCTTAGAATTTCTCCTCCAGGAACCCCAGGGAATAGAATCACCCTGTATATTACGAAGTAGAGAATAGGTGTTGGTGTCGAATCAAGAAATGTTGCCCAAACAAACTCCTGAACAAACATCAAATGAGTCATCAATTGAGAAATAACGATGCGAAGAGCCTCCGGTTGTGTTGGAAGCCAGTAGAGTCGGCAAAAGAAAGTATGTGAGACCCGGTGTTGCGGAAAGTTAGGAGAGTAAGAATGTGTTAAAAATGAGTTGAATTAGTCGATGGAAAATGATGAGTGATGATGCAAAGTTGTACTGTAATTACAAAATGAATTATTTCAAACCAAGTTAGAAGCGTTTGGATTGTAAAAATGTACTTAAAGCAATAATTAGATTGAGTTTCATAAAGAAAGATGTTAATTGGTAATATATAATAAATAGAAGTGAAATAATAGGTAGATTAATACCCAAAAAGATTGTACATATATAAGTAGAAGAAGAAATAATAAAAATAGAGGTTAATAATTGAAACAGTTTGGAAGGAGGATTAATATGGACTTACAAGGGAATATTGAAGCTCTTCTGGAAGGAAGCATATATCTAAGGTTATAAGAAATGTGAATAAGGGAAAATTTAATACTGCCTCTTATATGAATAATGTATATAGGGATGGTTGCTTTCGTAACTGTGATGAAATGATGTGGAGGAGATGTGTTGGAGAGGAACACTTCGAAAAAATCTACATTAATAACTTTGAGCGATATGAAGAAGGTGTAGTGAATGGTGTGTCGGGTTTGATTGTGCAGGATAGAGAATTAGGTATTTAATATGGGTAGAATCTTGTAGTAAAGGCGGTGAGATTAGGTATAATGGGTGTAGTGAGTGTAGTAAAATTCTGCCTTGAAGGATAAAGTACAGATGGTAAATCTGCAGGTATGAGTGATGTACCCAAATGAATTACTTGGTTAGAATAAATGATCAAATAGACACGGAGGCGAAACTAGTAATATATGTTTTTGTAGAGGAAATTTGAAAAGTAATGAGTGTCCATTATACAAAATACTCTCCTCTATGAGCGGTGTGGTGTTACCGAGGAATTGGAAGGAGAGCTAGTAATAGTACCCTTATTACACGTATAATAGAAGACTCTTTATATGGATTGTGAGAGAATATGTAAGGTAAATCGGAATTCAACTGACTAAAGGCATTTTTATAGTAGTAGTAATATAGGATTATGATTAATTGATTGTTGTATAAGGGTGTAAATGCATGTTATCAATATACTGGTATTTTATGGTCGAAGAAGAAAGTCCCGATGACGTCGTAGACTCTCGCACACAAAGAGGACTGATGATGAAGAATTCACACCCCAGTGCTGTTGACCCCGAAAGAGTAAGAGCAATAAGTGATGTGAACTCGTTGCTGGATTTCAAAATCTGGTATAGGCATTTGAAAATATCAATATGGTATAGAGATAAAATTGAACGATTTGTGAAGAGAAATAAATTTTCTTATACCTTATTTATATAGTTATATAAGTTGCAACTCTTCATGTCACCAACAGGCTCCGAATCCATGACTCCATAATTAATATAGGTAAAAAAACGTCATATGTTTAGGTGTGTTAAGTTTGATATTATAGAGTTGGAAGTTTGCGGATGTAGGGCATCATGGAATTGAGAATCAAAGTAAAAAATTGTAAAGTAATCATGTTAAGATATTAATGGAGTTTTGAAAGTGATTGTTTTTAATATTAATAGCGGAGTGCGGCAGGGATATGTTATATGTCTCCTTGATTATTCAATTTGTATATGGATGAGTTATGAAAGAATTAGAGGTGGGGTGCAGGAAATGGTGTTAGAATGGAGGAATGGAAGAGAGGTAGGGTGCCTTACCTATTATATGCGGAGGATTTGGTTTTGTGTTTGGCGAATCTGAAGAGGGTTGAGAGGATTGTAGAGGAAATTTGGAGGTGTGTTAAGTTATGGTTGTAAGTGAAGGACAGTCCTTGGTGTGAAGTTATGCTGGAAGGTGACCAACTGGAACAAGTGTCCTGAGTTTAATTATTAGGATAATGTTGGATGAAAAGGGAACGATGAGTGCAAATTGTAGTAGGAAAGTTGTGAATGGGTAGGAAGGGTGGCTGGAGGAATTAAATCGTGGTGGATGTAAAAGGACTGCTCTTGAGTGCGCTAGCGTCTACAGAATTGGTATGTTTACTTGTGTTGATGTATAATAGTGAAAACTATGGTTGGATAAGAGGTATAGATCTTAAAGTACAATGCGTTTCAGTATGGACAATCTTAGGGGGCCGTGGTTAGGTGTGAGGAAGAAATTGATAAAGGGCAAGGAATGACAGTATTAGAGAGTAATTTGATAGTAGTGTGATAAAGAAAAGAGAATAGAAGAGAATAAGAATAAAACTGAGTGACTTAAATTCTATAAAGTAGATGTAAGATATATCTGTTGTATGTAATTGTTTATTGTTAACTTTGATCGTGTTCATGTTGTAAAAGAATGAGATATGATATGGTCGGCTTGGTGTGAATTGATAAGTTCTGTTAGAAGTTTTATTTTTTTCAAGTCGTGAGGTGTTTAAAGGTTGAAAACAAACTCGAACGCGAGTTGGGACGCACTTGAAGAGTAAAATTAGTGGAATTTGCAACCAAGATAAAAGTTATTGCACCTACGAGGAAGGAGGATAAATAGTTAAAAAGTTGTTGGTACACCGCAGAATGACTAGATGGACAGGTCCTTGACATTTAATAACTCCCATCACCGAGAGGAGTAGAGATGGCTCGCCGATATTTATGATGATTTGAGTGGACCCATGAGAATAGGTTGATTTGTGAACCAAACCGGGACCGCATGGTCCGTGGATGCAACCCTCGCGAGTCGATTGACGAGATTGCCATAGTGAGAGGCTCTGCCCAGTCGCTCTTCTAATGGGAGTGACGGTTATCCCATTCGAGTGGAACAATCTCTTGGTGAACCATATTTCCCTGTGCGATCTGCGACTGACGTTCCTATGTAGCTTAATAGGAGGAACCCCATTCTAAATTATAGCAATTGAGGTCGGCATTAGGCATGGTGTGTGCGTTTTCGTTTCATAAAAGCTTATTATTCAATGGTATATCCCTCTCTAATCATAAGCTTTTACCTCTGTTATTCCAGGTGTATGTCATGTTACGGGGACTTGTACCCCAGATTCTCCTCTGGGAAGTACAATGCTGTGCCAACTCATATTTGAAAAGGGGGGAAGCTCTATTCTTACCCGAGTAAATAACATAGTGTGATAAAGTAACTTCTCTCCCTTTCTTTCCTCTCACACCGACCTTGCCATCCTTTTTGCCCCAATAGAAATTAGGGAGATTACCTATTTGGTGGGCTAAACAGTGATAGAGATCTCAGTTTATTGTGTGGGTAGCTGGCAAAGCATGACGTGGATAGAGTTGAAAAAAAAGAAAAGAGGTAGTTTGAACCATCCGCCATCAAACTGCCGGGCACCAAGCCCAGCGGCTTACCGCTCCACTTCAACTCGTAACCCATAATTTTTTCATACTCCAAGTGAGAAATACCCTCGTCACAACATGAACAGGTCAAATTCAAGATACCACTCCATATGAAAGACGTTTCAGTGGAACACTCTAACGGACGCCTCAGTCAATCCTCATAGGAGATAAAAAATCGTCAATGTAAGGGGGTTCATACCTTGGCCCAGGGTGGGCCACAACCATGGCCCCATACAAAACCCCGCCATTCTCTCCTATCATGCACCTTTATTCTTCGCCCCTCGTAGGTAACTCACCCATCTGATCTCGACAATTTGTCTCTACTGCCATCTCAGAGTACCCATTTTCCTCCCGAAACCCGCTGTGTCTCGCAGCTCAAAATCCCTAACCCTTACTCTAGATCTTTCCTCGTGTATTTCTCCCAGTACAGGCATTCGAGTGTAGTGGAGACAACAAGCAGAACCAAGCACTCATACCAGCGGTAATATAGCATCCCGACATTTAAAGGCGCAACCGTCTTTACTATCCATATCGATGTTTCCATTATACATCTATCATCATATGACCAAATATCTAAAACCAAAATGCTCACATAGGCTAATTTCATATGTATTTCTTTTTCTCAATGGTTTTAGACCCTCCCTCCACTGTCCTTCACACCACACAACCCGTGTACCACCCTATGACGTTCATTTCCTCGTTTGTTTTAGTAATGTACGTACTTTCAACGATCTCAGGTAAAGCTATTGTGACCCACACATATAATGATTCCTTTGGATACCATTTAACATGAAACCTACGCGAAATTCGCCGTTAATTATATATATCCATAATAGCGTTTAACATCTAGTAAATAGGCGCGATAGTTGAACACATTAGTTGGATCTTAACTCACGCACATAGCATGAAGTAACTCAGGGAAATTAGGAATTACGGGATAAAGACGTACCGCTGTGAGTGTAATGACACAATACTAAGCGCACTCATAACGGCTCTAGTGTTCGCGCGTACCATGACAGAAGATCTCTTTACCGGAACGATTGATATATAATAATAGACACCTACTGAGCGCGTTTGACACTGCCTAAATATCCCCTACCAAACATTATTTCCACTTACTTTACAAATTCTTTGTGCCACCCACCCTTTCGTTCCCTTCTCAGGTCCCCCAAACAGCAATTTGGTGATCACCTCTTCCCTAAGAGTATTTAAACTTACTATGAATCATTTTGGCCCTCGCTCCAGCTTGCTCACCAAGTTTAAACAATAATAGCTTCTCAACTTCTAAGTGCACGTATCCTCACTCCACAAGCCTAATGGTAACCTTGTAACGTCGTTTATACGAAATCCCTCAATTAACGAGTCCTCATGCTACTTCTCTCAAACTCCTCCTCTTCTCTCTAGAGGCGAATAACTCTGCCTCAACATCTCCACTCTAGTGCATACCACCAACATGATCCATCTCAAACTCTGCTTCAGTACAGTCGCACATCGAGACTTAGAGGAATACACCCCAAGAATTCTAATAGCAGAAATCTCCCGCAGTCTCTATGAATACGAATGAGTGCGCATATCGCGTCCATTCGAGTTCTTAGCGCAATTCTTCTTCTCATCCCTCATCTAATATTCTTACACCCAAACCCAATTATCTTTTCCTCGCCTCCGTCCCATTCCCGCAGAACCTCAAAATTGCTCGTTTCCCATACATATCTTCCCTCCATATTCTTTGTTCCACAGATAGTACAATTAATTTGTGCGAAAAAAATATAAAACCAAGAGAAGTGCACGATCAAAATACCAACTTCCCCATTCACACGTGTGTGGTAGATATACTGTCACTTCTCTCTCGGTCTCTTATCTAGGATCTGAGAGAGCCAGAATTCTAGCTCGAGTTTTTCCTATCTGCCATTTTATTCTTACACTAGAACCGACTAGGTCTCAACTTCTATCTGTCTCCGAGTACGATTAACGTTTCTTCGACTCCATTCAACCCACGCCTTAAACACCCGGTCAACACCACTTCCCATCCTTATGTATGATAAATTCACTTAACTACCTGCACATGAGAGACCCTTTAGCTCTACTTGGCCCAGTTCCTATTAACTTCTTACTTCAAACTTTATCACCGCACAATTTTGACATAATATTCCTATGGAAAACCTACCCAACCTTATGACAATTAAGGGTTTAATAAAGTCTTTCGTATACTCCATACCTGGTCCTCCTTTCCCTCTCAAATATCATTTTGTGTTGCAAATACGTGTGAGAAATTTGTAGCTCACCTAGCGAAGACATATGTGCGTCGTAATTTCTTGCTTAATACCTATATAAACGACTAATCCTGGTATATATCAGGGTGTACCACCTAATTCTCAAGTTGCTACAATTCACATTTCTCTGCACATCTTTCGTGGATCTTACATAAATACCTTAAGCAAGATGGTAATAACGATTAACTCTCTATAACACTCCAATAACAATATTATGTCCTACAACCTCCATAGAGTTTCTCTGATGTCCCTCATGCACCTTTAATCTTCACCTATTTACTCCCAGCGGAATTGATATTAAAACTCCGGTTTATAAAATAGGCTGGCTCCAACGTAATTAAACGTCTCATCCGCGCGAATCCATTGTAATGGAAGCTCGAAAGAGAATCCCATCTTTCTCATACAAATCGCGTGTTTATTTAAATTATAACTTCCAAATCCAATCAATCACTATATTCTCGCCTCTTTCTCCGTTCTTGTATCATTTACAACCACGTTGATAGGTAATATTCTCATGCGAAGTAATACATTCTCCTAGCATTGCACATTTTATTTCACACAGTTATACTTCATAAACTTCTCCTCCTTCCGTAACTTATGGAACCCTCATAATAAGCACGTCCTCGTGTAACATAGGATAAACCGAATCCTTTGTGTCGAGTGTCTCCCAGTTTTAATCTATAGCCTAACTTTGGTCCCCTAAGGCTGTACTCTTGTCGCCCCAATGGGACTACAGTGCAACCATCAATATACCCAACACAACATTATCACTATCACCTTCGTCAAATATTACTTGTATACTATATATGTAAGAGAACTGCATTTTGCTCGAAAGTGTTTCTTTCCACACTACGGCTCATTTTCACACTTTCCACCCTTTTATAATACTCTCCAGTTACAGAAAAGCACAACATTCACATATTATTCATTATTTTCTAAGCAGAGTCCCCTTATTCTCATTTACCTTTTCGCGCTTCCTTCCAGAAGAACTTCCTATCCCTTGTTAAGTTCCGCATTCATCCCTCCTTCCACCCCACATGTTGGCACAACTATAGTTTTTCATATCCCTCCGGTAATTACACCTTTTAGGTAAGTGTGTGGGCTTTATTGTCTGGGCCCATCCTGTAATTTTTACTAACAATTCGCAAGCGAGTGGCTTAGCTTTTATTGTTGTGCATAACAGAAAATCAATGTTTCTTTTTTAGTTTACTAGTCATACTCGCCAGCTTTCCGTTTTTTACCATCATTAACGCTCATATCTACATCGAAATCTTAACCTCCTGGTTGTAACTCCATTATCGCTGACCATTAACGACTAATGTTAAAACATTCTTACTTCCTTACTTCTTTAAGCATCATAACCCTACACCCATGAAAGTCAAACGTCTTCCTTTGCTGTATCTCCGACCTAATAAACTCAATGGATTCCGAGCACGTTCCGATATTCACATTTGGCCGCCGCGACCCAAGTAATTCGTTCCCCCAGAGTTATTACCAAGAGTCTTCCCCTCTACAACAAGTATCAATCCCGATATAAATCTCTAGCTTGTCTCCCAGGAAGCTCCTACTTCTGTTACCATACATTTACTAATATGCCTTACTTGTTGCCCTACACCTCATTTTCTCACTCTTAAGAAATATGATTATATTCTGCTTTACTTTCAATCGTTTATCGTATCAGCGCTATCTTCTTTGTGCCACTCAATCTCCTACACATACAGCTTTATCTGTATCAATTTTACTTACATAAAACTCGACTCCTGATATAAATAATCTTCAACAGCAGATTTCCCTCGAAAACTCTCTACCTTATACTTGTAGTATTATATAACAATCATAGCTATCATTAATGTATAAAGTAACATAAGTGATTTATTATATATAACTTACCGATATGTATTTATTAACTTGTATATAGTGAGTAAGACTTCAAGTCGGATCTAGTAGGTGTGCAAGTTATGATAAAATAATATGCTCAATTTAGTGACATACCACAGTCATAATTATTTTCCCTATTGAAGATGAATTAATTTGTTATTTCGGAAATACTCTACCATTTAGTCAAGGTAATTAATAAGTAGATTAATCCCTATAAGTAGGCTAACTCATAAATTACCAAAGAATTAACGGCTAGTTGTGATATATATATATCTACATATCTATTCCTTTAGGGGTAACTATGAAAAAACGGTATATATGAATGAGTATTATTGGAGTTCTTCTTAAACTCTCATATCTATTTCATCTCTCTCTAGGACCTTCGCAATTCTTTTACCTCGAAGATTTGTTAGCGATAATGAACATAGGAATTCTTTTTGTTTCCGAAACCAACTAATAGCCTTCACTCTATGTCTTCGGAAGTCCAAAAGCTCTTTGAAATTCCCCGGTTAAGGGTGACTGTACTAAGAGAGCATGGCGGAAAGAAGTAAATCTCAAGGCCTTATTAAAGTTTAGTCCGGACGACATGACAAAACCCCCATTGCTCTCAGCAAAGAACAAACGATAAAGCCACATAAGCCTTACGGCCCGCGCTCATGATCACTAAACTTGACACAGTGTTACCACGAATTTACAAATTGTAGTTGCGTGCGAGCTCACTAGCCACTGCAGAACGTATGAAAATAACTCACGCCAAACGACCATATCTTCCACTCAGTAGCAAGCATGTCAATAGGGAGATGAGTCTCAGTACCGAAACTGGACTCCCTTCACGTATTTTTTTCCCATCAGTGTTATATATACAAAGAGTACATACATCTTAGTAGTATGGGTGCACCTTAGCATCTCCTCCTCTGGATCTACCGCGAATGGCAGCAGTCCCTATTTCCCACAGACTTCACCTCCCAATCATTACCTGAAACCCGCAGCACTATTTTTGGTCTCACTTGACCTCCTCATTGTCTGCCCTGTTAATTTCTCGCCTCATTGAGCCAATAATCCTCATTATGTCTTACTCGCTCCCCCTTTCCTAGAACTATAGTCGTGTGCCTGAACATTTGCACGACTCAGATCCACTCCTCTATCTCCTTACGGTCGTCGCGTCAAGACCAGGGCTCGGTTTTGGCCGCCAAACACCAGCTCACCACTAACATCTCGTCTCCGTTGGCCTCAAGACCCCTGACTATACATGGTGCATTTACTACTTTTCCACCTGGTTCTTCGGGGAATAGGAACTTCAGCCAAAACTAAATTTTCTTCTCAACCATACTTATCAGTTCTTTCATGTAACTATAGTATTATATAGTCGTTATTAGGATTAAGAAGATTTAAAACCGTTCGCTCTCTTTTTTTAAAGAGAGAAAACATCGCGAGGTTTTATTTTTAATATAACATAGACATCCATATGGTCGCAAAGAATTTGTGTTGCTGGGTTTTTTTTTGTTTTTTTTTAAGGTTACAGTTGAATCTACTCATTTAACATTCCCGCTAATCGGAAGGGATCCTCTTTTTATAAGGAAGGGGTGAACATACTACTTTTCTCAGTTAGATTGATACTTACGGAGTTGAAGTGGAGAAGGGTACAATAGATCGTAAATAGGCTCTGTCAATTATCAATATATAAAGTGAGTTTAATGCGGTTTAAATATATGATAATTTAATGTGCTGCTCGTGAGGTGGTCTACTTTGACTAGATAGTCTATTACCATTATACTACCAATATGACATGATTTATTATGTATTATATAGGCTTAAATTCTCTATTATGTCATTTATCTAGTTCTCTCTCTTATTTCTGCATCATATATATTATCAATAATCATAAAGAGTAATATTTCCTTATACCGATCCTCAGATATCGGATTATAATCACGAATCACCTAATAGTTACGTTATAGTATATATATATATGATTATATATATATATATATAGTATATATATAGTGGAGTATATATATATATATTTGATTATATAATGAGCCCTGAACGGTCATAGTTTACGTTGTGTGAAAGTATTATATATATAACGAATTAAACCAATATGTTGTATGTGCGTTTACATAGCATACTTTTCCTCCCCAAGAACTGTGGTAAGGCGCGCATGGCTGTTACATTAGCATTATTCTCAGATCCCGAAGGAAGAAAAGGACATAGGTTGCGCGAATTGGAGAGTGCAGGAGGATAATTGACTAAAGTTTCAAGAAGATGAACTAGAATGAGCCGCATGTCTCCCTTTGACTACCGCCTCTCACCACCTTGTTTTTTCGCCCACAGTATAATTCATATAGTACGACTCCCGAATTCCAGGAAGTCGATGAGGTAAAAGCATTTCCCTATTTCTCTATAGCTTAACTCGAACTCCGAGGGAACTGCGTTTATCGAACCCCTCACCTGCTATGGTAAATCATCAGTGTAAGGGTTCATCCCTCCCTGACCTCCAGTAGTGCGCCACAACCATACCGTGCTCTCATCTCAACAAAACCCCGAGGCCATCCTGCTGATCTCCATTACGTTTAGGTGTATGCACCGTTTTATCGCCTCTTGCTCGCGAGGACAATTGCACGAATATTACTCTATTCCGTGGCGAGAACAGTCAGTCTCTTATCCTCGCTCGCGCTAATTCCTAAATTGTTTTCTATTCATCAAGTCTCCCCAGTTCCACACCGTGAGTTTTCCGGTTTACAAACAACAAGCTCACCATTACTATAAACCCCGTATTACATACGTGTCCTTCCTTAAATAATTATATATATCGCGACGTATCATTACCGGTCCTTCCACATTGACCAAACCATCTCAACATTTACTTGCATTTTCTCCGCTACTGTTTCACCCCATATTTCTTCACCCTCACATCAATGCAAGATATGGCTAACAATATACAATAAGGATAGTTTAGACTTCCATTTCTATAAGGGATATATCAAATTTCTATCTCATCACCCTTCAATCAGTTGGTCCCCCATGCCTAGAATATATTTTGCATTGACTACAAGACACGTTCTAAAGTCGAACTATGAGCTCGCAAATCATTTTTATACTTCTTTATACTTTTATCTCGTTCGGACCGAGGATGTCTCGCATGAGCTGCATGACTTACTAATTCTGAATTATTCACCACTCTCTTTTATCTATACCGCCATCGTTCTATACCCCAACAACCATTAATCACCCCTCCAATAGCTATAACCTACTAGAGCACCTAAGAGACATTACCCGGTCCTCACATATGTGAGCGAGAAATTCTATATCCTCAGTATCCAGATTGTATTTTATACATGCAGCCATCCATAACCTGTACTCCTGAAAGGAATATTCCTACTGAGTTGTCGTACCTTTCCTCACTAAGATAACTCTCGAGACACTCAATTCAGGTGTTCCATGCTTCTGCACTCATCTGAGATACATTGAGTAAACCCATCAAGAGTAAATGATCCCTTACAGAAAAATCTCACGACAGAGCTTGTTGATGTCCAACCGTAATGAGATTCCTCTGTCACTCATGCATTAACTTACTTATATACCTTCATACACTAGTTTAGGACTTGCTCCTCCTGCTCACCTCACCAACACTTAACTCAATAAAACTGAGCCATGTAATCACTCTTTATCTATTGTTTACTTTCAAACCCATTCGTATTTACACTGAGCAGTACTGGCCAAAGTTCACCTAAATCGTCTCTATTCCTCTCAATCCTCCTCTAAATCTTTCACGACTATCCGTTTTCACTTTGTCGGAGCCCATGAAATACTAGGAAAGTGCTTCTCATGCATATTCAATAGGGGGTCCCTAGGCGCGCGCCCTGCCACTCAATACTCCCGATCGAGTTTTCTTCAAATGATCACCCCGAGTTGCTTTCCTGTCACGCCCACCTCAATGTGCGTTTATATCCCTGTGCGAAATAAAACACACACTCCCACCGAATACACTGTGTGCAAAGTTGAAATAGAACAGACCGCCCAGAAGATAATCCATCGTGATGCTGTGTTCCACTCCGCTATTAATACTAAACCAATCACTTTTGATACCATTTATTCTTACACACACGCTCACTATCATCATACCATACTTTGATTCACACCTTTGCAGTAATACCCTATGGCCTATGTTCTACCAACGGTCTGCGGTTGTATGCTATCATCTATACTAACACCTGCCATAAGACCTTCCCTATTAACCCTAATCATACCCCTGTTGCAAATCCATAAAACCTAAATACAATTATATTTACTTTCCTCCGGATCAGTCGTAAATATCTTTTCTATCTCCATCTATTTGCATTCGATTGGTGGAAAGATAATTATGTAGTTCTACACCTATACTCTTCGTCCTACTTTCTCCTCAAACCCCGCCACATCCTCGGTGGAGTTTCTCCTATACAGCACAGAACTTCTAAAGTGCCTTTCAGTCATCTGCGCGAGCTCTTAAAGTTCAGTATCTCAACATGAGGCCAGCAGTGTAATCTTCCTAACAACACTACGAAAATTATTAATGCGTAAGAAGGAATTGAGCCCTTTTAAGTGTCGTAACAGTATCGCTTCTTTATCTCCCTAGTTAGCCATCTTAGGAAAGAGTTATTTAAGGGATTGAGTAGCTATTACGTGACTCTAACTCCGTATCTAGGCGCCGAAACTATTTAAGCGCCCTCCAGCGTATATAGACGCTTTATAGTGTGAACAACAAAAGTAATGTCAAGATCTCTAAGATCAATAACACAAACTCCGAATTCTTTGCCTCTTCTTGCTTACCTTGATATCACTTAGGTGGATTTATGACAGCTTAGTGATAATCCGCTCTATATTATGAAAATTAGAGCCTGGCAGAATTTACACCTTTAGTCTTCGAAGAAGTCTTTTATCATCCCCAACGAATCTTACCCACTGAATTAGATACGCTTCCTGTCTTTTGCTATTTAACGCTCCATTCTCCAATTAATTAGTGCCTCAATCTCCTTACAATGGTCAGAGGTTATAATCCCACCATCATAACCGCCACCCTACGAGCTCAGTCTCTGGAGTCAATTTTACTCTACCTTTGCGTGAGTGTACTCATAGTGTTCCATTACCCAGATGTATTTCAAAAGCTCCTTACATTTTCTCATCATCGAGTCCACCCTACTATGCCTTAGTTAAGCTCTTAAATTTCATTCATATTAACACAAAACACCATCCTTTTTACCCTATTTTACCCGGTTCATAGCTCCGAAGGTGTATTCACACAGTGTGAGTCTAATTTCTCTCACCCTTCTCGACGAGCTTTTCGTTGTGAACCCAGGAGAGGAGCTTCCTACTCAGAGTATGCGGCAACACTCTGTTACTTACTCCCTCCTACTCTCTATCCTTCACTTTCCGCAATACATGATTCATTTACCTTACTTCTTATTCTCTTACGTATGCATCTTTTAGCATTCCTTTTTCCTCGTTTATATAATTCCAAGGCATCTTTCTTTTGTAAACTTCATTCATGCTTTTAGACATTCAAACCACGCTTTCTTTTTTACTTTTAACCGCTTTGCATCAACCTCTTCATTCCACCACTCACTGTTATTCATTCTTACTTACTTCTTTTGGCATCTTACTCGTCTACATATCACATTTTACTGTATGTTCCACAATGATTTTTATTTCTCTCATTTATTCCAACCATTGATCTACATTTCGAATTCGTAATATTATCGTTGACGATGCGAATAGCCTTGATCAAGACCTGCAAGGAAGTTTCGATATTCTATTTACCCACATTTGCCTCTCTGAAAGAGCTTTTCATAGCACTTAATTTGTTTATCACTCCTCCCATAATGCGTTCATTCATCTCTAGTTTCCGGTTACTCTCTATCTCCTCTCATCACATATTATTATTACTTTACCACTCTTTACGTAACATTAAAGTAATTTGCAAATTTTGGATATTCCCAAAGAGAACTAAAGCAAATGCAGTTGATTTCTGATTGTATACAGTGACCTCTCGCCTAAAACCTCATTTACACTAGACTCTTAATATCATCTCTCGAGGAATAACAAATTATACATCATATTTCTAACAAACAAATCCTCCATCTTCTATCAACCCAGACATGCGACCATAAGATACAAATATTATACTCTCCCTTCACTTCTCCCAAGATACAAATAGTCTTTCTATACCAGTCCGTACGTCTTCATAACTCAATCCTCGCTCGGTTACTTATTTGCGAGGAGTTTACTTACTACGGTGTTATCACCACCAGAAAGTAATTATTACACCCATACCTCAATCCCCTCCGAAGCAAGATAAAATTCGAAATGCACAGCGCTTCCTACCATTCTCATTTTCTCCTTGACACCTCGCGGCAAAGAACCTAAGGCGCAAACCTGTGCTGGTTATACCACCTTTTTGTGTTGTATACAACAATATTCTTATTGAGCTCTAATGTAAAACTCCACAAGCATAAATATCTCAGTCATTGTTATATTATGTATGCTAAATGTTATTCTACTTGTGGATGGATGGTGAAAGGATAATATATATATATATGTAAATAATATATTAAATAATTAATAATATAATAATAATATATACATAAATATAATTTAATAATAATAATAATAATATAATATAATATAATAATAACAACATGTAGTGACGCATATAAGCGCTCCGTGAATAAGTATCCCCCTTATAAATCCGCTCTCACCTCCTTTGATATGAGTCACATCTCTTATGGAGCCATGATATGAGAGAGTATACTGGGTTAATTATAAAGAGAGCAGTTCTGATAAAAATACCATACTGATACGATGTTAAAACTTTAGAAAGAGTGCAATAAACTATATCTGTGCGATATTTTACTAGAAATCAAAAATACAAGAGAGAGGATAATCATCCCAACCATTTGTGTTTTTAAAAAAAACCGTTTTTTTTTGCCAAAAAAAAACAAATAAAAAAAAAACGTTTTTTCACTTTACAAACAAACCCCGTACCTCCTCACAAAACCACGCAATTAAACTCTATACTTATTGATTAATGCCACCATGGAGGCATCTGTAGCTTACTTGAGCATTGGTTACTTTTGGTATGTATGGAAAATTACCATTTATTTTCATAGTGATCTTGTAATTTGATATATACCTGTTGATTTACCCACTCAATACACTCACACTATACATCCGCTAAACCAACTGACTATCATCCATCCTTCCATATGACCAAACCTAAATCGTATCAATACTGTATAGTCTTCATTTAATTTCTCATCATTTTTTACTGGTTAAGGTAACATAATTACTATCCCACTATGGGAACCCTCCTCAATAATGCCTTTATAATATATATATATATATATATATATATATATATAATATATGATGAAAAATGAGACAGAGTCTCAGTATTATATCAGAGGTGCGGCACCCCGCTCATTTAAGGAGTCCGCTAGTCGCACCTTCCGCACCTCGGAAAAGTAGATCTCAGCATCAGCGACTTGAATAAAACTGCCGCACTAATTAATCATCGAAGCCATCGAACCCTCCTCGCTACATACTACGCAAGTAGTTTTGCCTGAACTCTGCTTCCGACACGTACTACCCGCCCCTAAATAAATTTCTTTTAATCTGATGCGAAACTTCGACTCATAATAATAGATTAAGTGAAATAGTTATTAATTATTATCTAATTAGAATATATAGATTTACTTAACAAGTAAAATATTTAATATTATAATTAAATATATAATGAACCCTCCTAAAAATCTGTCCTTATAGGATTAAGATACCTAATTACAAAATCATTCCAGGAATATATTTATATACACACTTCAGTATGCTTCTCTCAAAATTATGTTCTTTTCCCAAAGAGAAACACCTCCACAAATATTAACCTTATTAGCAACTCAAAAATAGAAAATTAGAGGAAATGGTGCTAAAATTAATAACTATCATATGTCTCAGTTGAAAGAGAACTGATATCCTACATTTAACTGCCTCAAAAAACTCAACCCACTTCCACCAAGTAACTCATCAATGTAGTGTTCGCTCATCTACATGCCTGAGACAAAGACAAATCGGGAGAGGGTAATACTACTTGATTGTAATAATGACCTATTATTTTAATAGTATGAAATCAATGCTTACAACCTAAATATACTACTCCATTAATGCCTGAAGGAATTAAGTACCTATTCGCTCTAAACCTAACCATCCCTCGGTTTTAGAGTGTGTGTGCTATGTTAGTTTTACTAAAATACATGCTCTGAGAGTCACGTGAGCATAAATTTCAGATCAACATGGTCACCTTACAATCGAACATTCTGCCCTACCCTTCTGTGAAATATTTATTCGACGAGAACTACCTTTTAGATTTTACCCTCACCATAAAGAAGTGTTCTCCCCATTTTTCTTTCACAAAGGAAACAAGTATATAGTGAGAATCACATCGAAAAGACTCCTCAAATACACTTCCTTCAGCTAGTCTCTCTATTTAAAGCATGAGATGTCTTAACGATATCGAGCGTACTTCTCTATCCATCCCATTAGCAGGAGAGATAAATGTCTTTTATCTCGACATTTCTAACTGTGAAGTATGGAAATATTGATTTAAAAAGTTTGCTAAACAAAAGGATACAGATTCATTAAGATTTTGCTGGGAGAATCTAATGAGAGAAAAGAGTAAAATGACAGGACGAATACACCACATGAGCATTATCTTTGTAGTGTATGTTTATTTATTTTTAAACTTTGACATACTCAACTCAAGTAGTAGTTACATACTGCCTTCATATAACTGTTCTAACTAAAGTTATTGGATTTAAAACAAAATATATTCGAGTATTTTACTGTATATTATTTGATATATTAAAAATAATATTTTATATATAGTAATAATTTAATATATTTGCTCAGTAATATTGATTTATCTGCTGATTATATGATTGAAAAGTCAGATTTTAACTGGAATGAATAAATGCCAATTATTAAGGTATAATTACTAATTAATAGGAATAATATTTACAGAATTTTTGAATCAAGAATTACTGATTAAATGTGCTTATAAATACGATAATAAGTAAGGTTTATAGCTTAGTCTCTCATGAATTGTCCCATAACTGCTAAAATTGCAGTAAACAAAAATGTTAAGTATATATAGAGAAACAATTAGTACTGGAGCATACAAATCCTTAAGTTTCAAAATCAAATGCAATTCATTTCAAATATTCATCGAATATTAGAAGTGTTTAGGTGCCAATCTTCCAAACGCTTCAAATAAATTTTATTCTTTGTTCCTACACTCACGCTATACATAGTTATAATAATATATATCAATATAAATAAAATAAAACAACTAATAAATAATGATATTAATATTAATAGTATATTAATAATTAATAAATAATATTAAATAATTATAAATATATATACACATAATAATAATTATAATAATAATAATAATAATAATAATGTGTGAGCAGATTAAATAACCAAGAACAATTTCCCTACGAAATGTCGTATATTTATATACACTAAAAAATTTTTACTTATTTATTTAAGGAATATGAAAATATAACTGATATTTTATATAACTATTATATATATATATATTATTAATATATATTATATATTATAATATATTATATAATAATTAATATTATATATATATATATAATTATATATATACTATATATATATATATATATATAATATTTTAATATATATATAATATATTATATATATATATATATATAGTATATATATCTTAATATATTATATAATAGTATGGTGGTAAAATGAGCTAAAATATTAAATTTCACTATAGAATAATATATGGATGAGAATTATAGATGAACACCCCCCATTACCTAAATAAAGAGTCATCTTATTCCATGAAGTGTACACAATTTGTAGCCTCCGCCTGGTATCGGAACTCCGAGAGTGGAGCTGAGTGTATAGTCTGTAGATACTATTCCTCTTCATTAAAAAAAAAAAATTTATTATAATTCATAATATTTCTAATGTTAGATAAGAGGTGATAAAGGGCAATTGATCCAATAATTGTCTTTCATCTCCAATATATATTTTCTCTAAGTGGTTTTCAGAAGTTACTTATTAATGTTATTTAAAAGCTTCTTATTATCTTACTAGAAGCATGATAGACCGGTGGCTGAGTAATAAAATTTACCTAAGTATTAATGTGCAATAAAAGATACCATAAAGTATATTATAAAAATAGTTTTGTGATGAAAATAAATAAACAAAATAGTTTTTTCCATCCTTTTGATGTCAATTCCTAGTTTCTTTTTGTTATGAATTGTCAAACTTTTGCACAAGAACTACCAACCATCCATTCTCTTAGTATATATCATTAACTTGTAGCGGTACTTTTTATCGAATTCTTTTTATGTCTAAATAATATTACACTCAATTCATTATATCTTACTCATTATATTTATAGGAAACAGCATCAAGACCTGCATCAATAGAAATGAAAAATACTATAAAGTATACTTATAAAAATACTACCTTATTATACTCTCTAAATGCTGATATATATATATCATATTCTCCAACAAAAAATGCGTAATAAAAAGATATATGGGAGTTGACGATTAATAAGTCTGTGGGATCGATTATACTAGTAAACGTATTGCCAACATAAATAAATTTTTAGGGAACAAAAAATAAAAAAATTACATTAAGAATAGACACATTGAATGATACAAGAAATTAGTTCAAGATATATTTCAGCTTAAATTATAAACATTTCGGCAAGTCTAACACATAGGGTACAGAGAGCCGTGATTTAATGGTGCCATTTATGAAAAGTGAACATCCAACACACCCATCTAAAAATTGAATGAATAAGATTTTCATTCATTAGTAAAATGATTTGCTTTTTCATTTAATTTTATGTTTTGATCAATTTGTCTTCTAAAGTGAGCTCAATAAAAATCAATACTAAAAAAATACAAAAACAGATGAATATATATATATTATATAGTAATAAATATATATATATATTGAGTTATTAATATATATTATATATATAATATATATATAATTAATTATATATATATATATATATATATATATATATATATATATATATTTATATAATATATAATATATATTAATATATATTATATTATATATATAGTATTAATATATATATTAATATATATAATAAATATAATACTATGTATATTTATATATATATATTATTATAATAATATTATTTAACGTATTGTGTGTTTTAGTTTTAATATATATATATAATATTATATAGATTATTATAATATATATAAATATATATATATTATATATAAATTATATATATTATAATTATAATATATAATACAATATATATATATATATAATATTATTATTAATATAATATATATTAATAATATATATATATATATATATATATATATTATATAATATATAATATATATAATATTTATTAATATAATATATTTATAATTTAATTATATAATATATATAGATATATATTATATATATATTATATTTACTCCTCAATAAAATGGCTATAACATACTCCATAAAGGTAGATTACATATTCCTTTTCCAAGTGAAGGACATATATAATTATCAATTTAATATATAAATTATAATATATATAATATTATATATTAATATAATATATTATAATATATTATATATATATTAATATATATATTAATAAATATTATATATTAATATTATATTATATATATATATATATATATATATTGTGTAGTGTGTATCTAGTGCATCTATGAGGATAGTAATAATACAATATAACGAGGCCTTTGCCCAAGACATTTGCTCGGTAAATGTAAGTAATAATAATCTAATCATTTATTTCTATTATAAAGAAGCCCTAAAAATTTGTGATGTTGTCCTAACACTCGACCCAAGTCTCATTTAACCGTTCGCCACGTTATATTACTCCTATCCCCTCGCAACAACGATTCAATGGGGTAAAGCGCTGAGACTGTCTAATTGAATCGCTACTTCAACAACACAAAGAATATACTATTTACTAGCGCATGCGCTGCATTTTTTAATAGCCTAAGAACACATGATATAGATTCTTAGCATTAGAATCACACGTAATCACAACTTATTTAAGCTTTCTAACTCTATATATGTGATGATAATATTAGATGACTCACCACATAATAACCTTTAATGCTCAAGTGCTCTTATATGCTTCTCTCTCTGCTTTTCAGACGGAGAAGAACTGTCATGGAGAGAAAAGTGTGCATTCGAAAGGTGGATTAGAAAGGTGGACGTGCGTATCATACAAGAGTCACCACAGAGTTTATATTATCTTTTTTTGATTATAGAGTAAATTATACCCAAATTTGAATGTATGTGAGCGAGCGTCCATGCTCAGAAAACTTCATATGTTTATTAAATATCTATCCTATGATATGTGTTCGATCGTTGGTATAGTAGGTGCGAAATTTATAGTGATCATCATCCTATTTGAGAGTGATATATATAATTATATATATATATATATTATATTATATAGATATATTATATAGTAATAGGTTAAACTCAATATTGAACATTAGATAGGTTGCACGTACTAAATACTTGGTGCTTTATTTACATCCATAACCCCATTCTCAAGCTATATTAATAGAAAACTATTATAATGATTTCGTATAATAAATTCAATATATCTTCATTAGTTATACTATAGCTCACCTTATAACTTCATTATCTTGTAATACTCTGATCACTCATTACAGTCAACAACTTAGATGATAATTATCGAATCAATTCGCATAAAAAAGTCATTATAATAAATAATCACTCTTAAATGTACCGATCTCCACTTTCTACTATGCAACATTATTTATAGTTGATATATTATATACTCTTATACTGTTTATTATTAGATTATCTCCTAATTTTTTAGTTTATTTATAGAATTTTTTCACTCAATATATATATTTTATATACCTTATCAATGTCTTTTATACTCACTATTAGATACTGCTGTTGTCCCTGTAAGTATAGTAGGAAGGACCTGATTCACGAAACGGTCGACTAACCAGTATTCTTTCTCATAAATTTATTATTATTAGGTCAGAACAATAATTTTAAACTCACTCTAGATATTTACCAATCATCTTATTGTAATTAATATAATATACGCAAAGGATCTTTATTCAATAATTTTATACGATTGTGAGGTTACTGACAAAGAATGTTCTCACATATATAGCATGTTCTGTTATATATTATATTATTAATAAAATTCCTCTCTTCCTCATCTCTTGACGATTCTGGCATATCTCTTCCTCCTTCTCCTCCTAACTTCTATTCACCTATCCCTCATCCTATCCTATTTATATATATATATTATTAATATATATATTATATAATATTAATTATATATTAATATTATTATATATAATTATATTATATATAATATTATTAATATGTGTCATTTTTATTTAGCGAATTCGATTTGCCACTATTTGGACTACTACTTCTTATATGTAATTCTTTTCATGAAAATGATAATATTGATAATAATTTGTTTCTCTTGTAAAAACTTTATTGGTTAAGAGCCTCGTTAAGTGAAATGAACAAAAAAACATTCTATAATCAATGAGCAATTGATATCTCTCAATTCCGAAAACAATATATATATATAAATGTAAATAAACAGCAATCATTTATAAATATTTATTTTTTCTCATTCTTATGCTTATTATTATTTAATCATTAACAATCTTACTTCTTTAATATATATTGATATTTATATATATATATATATTATATTATATATATATTATATATTATATATATATATATATTAATATAAATATTATATTATATATATATAATGAATATTATTATATATAAATATATTAATTATAATATATATATTAATATATACTATAATATTATATATTAATATATATATATATATATATATATATATATAATTATTTATATATTACTAATGGTACCGGCTGTTATGTATATAGTAGTTAAGCCAGGAGTAAGGCTAAACCGCCCTATTATATAGTAGTGTTCGTAGTGTGTGATGTCCTGCAGAAAAGGAGTAGATTAAATATTATTAAAAATAATTCAGGAGTTTATAGCACTTTAATTTATTTTTCCCCCCCAAGATTCTTCATATTCAACTTTAATTTTCTATTTAAATTTAAAAAATGCTTATTATATATTTATTATTAATATATAATATGGAAATAATTTTATTTTTTAATTAATGAAATAAATTGAGTCTGAAAGGGTTTAGCTGGTAGTAGTGTGAACGATTATTAAATTTTATTAATTATTATTATATTATTATTGTAAAAATATAATTCATATTGCTAAAGAAAATAATAAATAAAACAATAATTATGTGTAATTGATAAAAATATGATTAAATAATTTTAATATATTTATTTATATGCAGTTATTTCATAATGGTATAATTAGATTCCTTTCAGAGTCTATAACAATTTTTATCAAGAATGCAGAGTTATTATCTATAACTACTTACTCCATTTGACATTTAATTAATAAGCTTTCGAGATCATTTAATTAACAAACAGATATGCAATCAAATATCTCTCCCGGTAAGAGTACTCATAAAATAATTAACTACTCTTTAATTCTATATAGTTCTTTATAGGAATCTTTTATTATTGTATATATGTGAGGTATTAATAAATCTCTATATACTTAAGTTGTCTCAATTTTTATAATCATAGCACATTTTAACTTTTTTTAATAATAATTCCACATATTTAAAGCATTTTGAATTTGTGTCTAGAAAATAAGATGCTTCAGAACCGTAATAAAAAGGTAAGATTTTTTTAAATAAATTTATTATACCTTAATTAATATTAATTTTTTGCAGTTTCTTGCAACTTCTTCTATATTAATCGACTTTAAAATTTATTTCATTAATAATCTCAATCAATTAATAATAATTAATTGACTCAACCTAGAGATCGGAGTATAGAAACTGAGCGTTTTAGACTATCAAATCTTTCTCGTACCGGACGATTATATTATATGTCATATTCATGCTCAAGATCAGTTGCCTATATTTTATGTTATTTAATAATATAAGATTTGTATGTTAAGTTGTATTTATAGGTTAAATAATAAGTTGATATATATATATTTTTATTACTTGATATTTGTGTGTTTATATAAAAATTATAGCTGTTAGTTTTGTAAATACGGGAATATTGGGATCGTATTCGATTTAAGACAATCTCATATTATAATAAAATTTAATTATAAATTCCTTTATCGTTAGGATGTATGATAGGGTCATATTGGAAAATTCAAATTTAAGAAATAATTAGTGAGGCCTAAATTACCTCAGGAATGATTCGTATATATATATATGTATGAATCCTATCATTCTCTTACTATCCTACTAGTGAGTTAATTATATCTCAAGTGTAAGCGACTCGGTAGAAGAAATGAAATTAGGACTAGTGTTAGCGATTTCACTATAATGATATATTATATATTATAATATATATATATATATATATATATATATATATATATATATATATATATACTAATATAATATATATATAATAATTATATATATATTATTAATAATATATTAATTAATAATATATAATATATTTAAAATATATATATAATATATTTATATTAATATATAATAAATATATATATTTATATATATATATATTATATATATATATATATACGTAATATATATATATAATATTAATATATATCTAGGACAATTATATTTATCTACTTTAATCGTACTATATAATTATATTGGATTAATATACACTTAATATTACATAAAAAAAAAAGTTACCTTTCCGAATGATTTAAAATAAAATATGGAAATAATAAATTGCCTTAATTATATATATAATATTAAAATTGTAAATTTTTTTTGATAAATTTTGTTATTTACTTCTAAGTATTTCTTGTCGTTTTTTGACTTGTATATAAGTCAAATCAAATATTATTGTATTTTCAAAAAAAATAAAACTTTAGAGGATCATTATATATTACTTCGGGCCCGAAAACGCAAATTTAGTGAACGATTTTCTTATTTACTATTTCCTCCTTATTCCGAAAGATGAAACGCGTTTTAAATTTCCTCCTCGTGTTATTCTGGAGAAAAGGCATCTATGTTCGAAGATCGGTTCCCAAGTCTATGTGGTCCACAGGTGGTGCGGAGAATACGCGGTACTTCCGTAAAAATCTGGTCCAAAAAGCTACTTTAATGGTCTACCCAGAGTTCCTTTCGGTGATCCCTCCGCCTGATTCCATTTCTGGTGATAATGTAAGCTCAATAATACCGTATACAAGAGACTACTTTCTACGTGCCGCAAATAAATACTCTTTCTCAAGAATTATATTTCTATAACATTACAACGTAATATACTAGTCCAGTAATTGTGCCCGTTATTGGATTAATAGTATGTCCCTCCAGATAGTTATGTTAAATATATTATAATATAACAGTTAGGTCATTTACTTATTATAGTAGCAATCAGTGAGAGGTACGGCTCAGTCAGTGCTTTTTATATTACGAGTAACGTGATAAAGTGATGGTAAAGTCATGTTAAGACATATTCTCTCTTCTGGCACCTCAACGTTATTAACTAGTCGATAGCCGGGGTTACTCGGCTCCATATATGTATCATTATGTATCAACTACTAACTTGTGTCTCTCTAATGCATAAAACTATATTCTATTATTGGTATGTTAACTCACTTCAGCATTCGCTTGTTAATCTGTGAGAATGTGAGCGTAGCTCGGAATGATATAGATCCTTTGTAAGTCTTTATGTATAGAACCAAATCTACGGTTGCTGGATTAAATAATTATGGCTGTAAGAAAACTAAAGTGTCGAGTACGCATAATCCGAATTAAACGTTTAACTATCCTCACATAGCATCTCAAGTCTAAATTATAATCTGTCGTGCAAATCGCTCTCCATAACATCGATCGTGTTTTCCTGTGAATGTTGACTTTTCGTTTTCCGGTTAATATTATATTTATGCTAAAGCACTCTAACAATGGTTTCTCTATGTATAATGTTCTTAAACAGAACCATCAATGTTACTATGTTCGATTGTCTAGAATAATAACACAAGCACAGTTTCGATGGATTATACTAGTCGTTATATATACACCATTTCTCCATCCACATTAATTATTCTTATTAACCGAAACGGTCTCTCGGAGAAAGAAGATTGCTATAATCACAAGAGATGACTAATCGGAAAAATATATCTAAGAACACTTGGCCAAATCTTTATAGATCACTTCGTACCTTCAAATATAAGCTATTATCCATTAGGTATGAAGAATTTATTACAAATTAGTAGTTAATTTACTAACATAGCAACAGATTTATGCAGGTATTAGTTATTACAACAGATGATAATTAAGCCTCAGTATCATATGCTTTTCTAAAAATTTTTATAACCATTAAAATAGACGGCTCTCATTATATCATATGCTCTCTCTCTCAGTATGATCATATTCAATAAAACCTTGACTATTGCTTGATGAAAACATAACGGTGAATAAGTTCTCGAAAACATGACTAAAAACTTAATATATATATATAAATTTTAGTTGATTGTACAATTTTATATTAATAGCCACAAGTATAATTCAATTACAGTGCTGTCACACTAACTCGACTCAGACATTAATGCCCCTATTGAAAAATATATAAAGTGATAATACCTATGATAAAATTATCTAAACAAAGTTCTTTATTGTGAAGTACTTATGTCTACAGTATACTCTAAGCATATGTGAATAAAATATTATCAGTATAATATAAAATATATATCAGCATTATACTATGTATACTGATAAGAATCTTATGGACTAAATAATATAAAATCCTAAATTTCTGAAAAAATATAAATAACTACTAATTCCTAGGTGAATTTATATATATATATATTACATATTATATATAATATAAGTATAATACACTCAAATATAAAATAAAAGTGAGATAAGTAATTAATTCTTAGCAATTGGAATGTGCAATTATATTGATGTATTTATATAAGGAAGGAAAACAGTTTCCACTACTTTAAACAAACTCTATTATCCACTACTACTTTTATAAACCAATCTTATCAGATTTTATTTTTCATTTATGCGACAGTATAATAGTACGAAAATAATAGGTTAGTATATATATATTATATAATCAATCATATAAGATAAATTAGATTTTAACTTTCACATACATACATATATACAGAAAGAGAATTTTAAAGAGATATAAAAGTAACTTAATAAATAAAAAGCTCATAGAAATACTTCTAATTCATGAAGGAGAATAGGAATCAATATTTATGAAAACATTTTGAATGATGTTATAAAAGTAGAAATATGCAACCTAATTATTAAAAATTATTTGAAACTATTAGAAACTGATTTACATTCAGAAAGTCCCCTACAATGGTGGTCATCGAATATAAGTACCTTGCAGCATTGGGTATGTCCTTGCTAGATAAAATTATAATATATATTAAAGCTCTACTCCCTACCTATTCCGTGGAAAGTGGTGAAAGGGATAATCCTTTTCTCAGGGAAATTGTATAGGAGGGATTCAATTATTTTTCTCCCTAATAAATATAATCGTGAGGTATATAATAGAACTCTAGAATAAATAACCAGTGCGAAAGATATATATAATGTAATATCTGAATAATATCCAATATTATAAGGAGTACTAATATAATAATATAAATGGTAATAATAATATATATAATGAATAGTTCAAAATAATATAATAATTATTATATGCTCCTATAAATACCGATCTATTTTAGCAAGGCAGAATCAAGGCAGAACATAATAGCAGCTTTTCTATAAACCAGATAAAATTTTATTGTATCACTTGCCAGACGTAATATGTATTACTAGAAAACTATTACGAGTAAGACTTGTGTCAGCTGAATAATAGATGATATAATTGACTGCTTAAACTCCTATTCTCTTATGCTGGCTTGTTAAATAAGATAAAGAAGTGAATTTCAACAAAATATACTTTACATACATTACTGAATGCGAAAAAAATGTTTATAATCTCATATATTTCGTTATATGATATAAAAAAATTCTATGTACGTTTCTGACGTTTTACCCAAAACAGTGAATTTTATAAAAAAATATGTTATTAAGAGCGATTACATATTAAATAATTTTCATACATTATTAATAGAAAATAGCCTCGTGTATTTTTAACTGGGTGTGTTATATTAATTCATGAGATATCGTCCTTATATTCAAATAGCTGTTGATTGGTTTTCCTTTAGAAAAGTTTGTGTAAGTCTCAGATCTTCTTCCCCTGATGTATTATAATATTATATATTAATATATATAATAAAATATATATATAATTAATATATTATATATATTATATTAATATATATAATATATAAATTATATTATATTATTATAAAAGAATCCGGTAAATCTCAGATAATACCGGAATTATATAGGCACTATTGATAATGGAGTATATCCCGTGAGTAAATCCGGTATAATTCTATATATGCATCTGGCTGAATTTATTAGCTACCTTCACTTATAAATATATATATATATATATATATTATTATATATATATTAATAATATATATTATATATTAAATCAAAATATACTTAATTGCTTTTTTACAAATAGAATACGCGTGATAAAGATACCCCTCTCAAGTTATGGGTTCTCAACATATGACCTGCTGAACCCTTAATTGAGGATTGCTAATATAAATTATTCTCTTAAGGATTATTTCCCTTAAAGATTATTATTCAATTTATTCACCCTGAAGCTGAAAATAAACAAGTCAATACCCCTAGTACATGGTCTTAGTTGTATCTCACAACTAAAGATAATAGCGTACTGATATGCCTATAAATTAATATAGCTACCCCATAGTAATAAATATAATAATTACTAAAAACTAATATATAATTTACTCGTCAATAACTGTAAATTAGTGTTCTCTAATCTCTTAAATAAGTTACCTAATAAACTACTTATTCTTTTCGATAATTCATTCTTTAGAAGTGACTCAAGTACTTCATTTGTGTGATTATGAACGAAATAAACGCTAATGCCCACGGCGGATTGACATTTTTTACAAACTTAGTTGGACTGATAAATAAGGAACTTGCTTCGAGGCTTAGATATCCTTGCATCTTCATCCAATTATGGCTAAGATAAGATAAAATATATACATAATACAATTTTTCCTTTATACTGTAACCTAATATTATCCAATCTTAGGATAGTGAGTAGTATGATTTTCCGATCTTATGATTTGAATTATAGTATATTATGTGATGTCTGCGTGACTACAAGAATTTTGACCAACGAGTCCAACCTAACTATATAGATTAATAAATATATATATTACGTAATTATATATATATATATATATATATAATATATATATAATATATATATATATATATATATATATTATTATATATATATATTATATAGTATTATTATATAGATATATATATATAATATATAATTATATATTATATATATAATATATATATTATACATATTATATATATATAATATATATATATATAATTCATAATAATAAGATAAATATGCATATTTATTTTCAATTAATAAATTTATTTACTAATTATATAGTTGTCGCCTGTAATTGACTACTGAATGAAGATTATATTCAATAATATATAGATATCGTAAATTAAATAATTGGCATTTCTTTGTATTTCCTAATTTTGAAAAAATAAGGAATATCTATTAATTATTAATGATAAGAAAATAATAGAAATATATGGTATATATTTACGATATTAATATATATATTGAGCCCTATAATTTATCCATGACCTGGACAAAGAATATTAAGTGGTTGAAGGACGGCCATTTTTTATTTCATTATTTTATCTAACGTATACGGTATCCCTAAAATATGTATTATTATTAATATATCATATACTTTTACTTTTCTCGTGTCTACTGATTTGGAGCTCTATTAATACCTGGATCATCTTAATCTTAACTACTATTAATTCGTCTGCTCTGTAAATCTGTCCTTTAACTCCACCGACTATCCTAAACTCTTCGAATATTCAAACTCCAAAACTGAGCACTCTTCTTCTTCTTCTTCTTCTTCTTCTTCTTCTTCTCTTCTTCTTCTTCTTCTTCTTCTTCTTCTTCTTCTTCTACTACTACTACTACTCTTTCTTCCTCCCTCTTATCTCCCTTTTATCCTAAGATATATATATATATCTTAGAGGAAGACCTTAAACTAAGCCAAAGCCCTTGTAAAGACTCCTCAGAGTTGTTAAAAAACTGAAGCTAAAGAAGTAATATAAATAATTTTAAGTATCGACTTTAAGCATAGACGTAATATAAATAATTTTAAGTATCGACTTTAAGCTAAATCGTAATTTTTATTTGCTGACGAATAATATCTTTTTATTTATAGATATTAAGGTAGAATTGTAAACTGACAATAATCTCTTAATTTTCATACTATTTGTTTAAACGATACAAGGGGCAGTGTAAGATTTTCCGATATTATTTAAAAAAAAAACTTTATAAAAATTATAGACATTATGTTAAACTCATAATTTTTTTTGTTCCTAATATCGCAATTTAATTTAATTATCGATATTTATTAAGGAATCAATTATTACCGCAAGCTTATAACTAGTCTACTAGTTACATTAATTCATGTTGTTCCTTGAATAGAGAGCGAGTCTACTCACTCTCAAACATTGAGTCTACTCAGTGTTGTAACTGATTGGTCTACAATTCAGGTGCGATATATCGCAAGTCTGTGACTAGTCTACTAGTTACATCAATTCATGGTCTACCGTGAGTAGAGAGCGAGTCTACTCACTTTCAAACATTGAGTCAACTCCGTGTTGACAATTGAAATGTCTACCTTTCAGGTGTAGTCTACCACATACGTATAGTTGGTTTATTAACTATATTTTCTACAGCCTGCTGTAGAAAGGGAAAAGGTCTACCTTCCTTGTAAGTAATTCTACTTAGTTACATTTATTTCTGATTAGTCTACTGATCAGCGAAAGGGCCGGTCTACCGACCTGTACCTTTTATTAACGTCTTTAAAATTCGACGCATTCTCTGAAGAGAAAACTTACTTTAAACCAAGCTACCTATTTTGCATGTTAAATAAATCAATCTATTTTATTTTTTACCTTTTATTTACCTGTCACGAACTCTAATTCTTTTATGAAGTTCTAAATAGTAAGGCGTTCGAAAAGATTTTTATAATATATATATATATATATATATATATATATATATATGTATATAAAAGTATAGATTTATATATATATATATATATATATATATATATATATATATATATATATATATATATATATATATATATATATATATAATACTACGTATCACTACCGAAAGTGAAAAATAGTTTCAAATTTTAAATTAATATCATCAATCAAAAAAGCCAAAAGCCAATTTGTATATTACTCACTCTGTTTAATAGATATAATTTAAACTTGAATATTACAAGTGTGTCTCGTCCTTTCAGAAAACTACCTTGAATATGAGCCTTATTTTAATATTCAAACGGAAGACGGTTTCATATGTAATATTTTGAATACAGTATATATGAAAGAGAGAGAGAGAGAGAGAGAGAGAGAGAGAGAGAGAGAGAGAGAGAGAGAGAGAGAGAGAGAGAGAGAGAGAGAGAATTTCTTTTCCACGAAGCAACTAAAAATTAAAAGAATTTTTATAATATTTTGATTTGTATTCAGTTTGTCTGGCCGCTTATTTTTCACTAAATATTTTAACTCTTTTATGAATTCTATTTTATTATAGATGAATATGAAGCATGCTTTTATATATATATATATATATATATATATATATATATATATATATATATATATATATATATATATATATATATATATATATATATATATATATATATATATATATATATATATATATATAGAGAGAGAGAGAGAGAGAGAGAGAGAGGGAGAGAGAGAGAGAGAGAGAGAGAGAGAGAGAGAGAGAGAAATAATAAAGAGAAATTTTAAAAATATATATATTTGTAAACTATTATATTAAATAATAAAATAGGGAATTTATTAATCATATGCTTTTTACTTCTGGTCAGAATTTGATGTATCAAAGATCATAAGAAAGAACTCTCCCAATCACTTTTAGACATGAAATAAAATTTGAAATTGATTCATTTTAAAAAAAAATTATCTTCATTCCAGACTTTTAACAAATAATGACCAAAGTAATATTTTTTTTATCAAAACCATAATATATATAGCTAAATCAAACAGATTTCCCCACAACTTTCTAAATCTGCTATAAAAAGAAAATAGATTGAATAAAATAATGATTATAACCAAATTTTGAATAAGACAGAAAAAAAACTTTTTGCCCCGCTTCCCCGCAAAAAAAAAAGCGAATAAGAAAACGATTTTTAACTATATATATATATATATATATATATATATATATAGATAGAATATATATATATATATATATATATATATATATATATATATATATATATATATATATATATTTATATTTATATATATATAACTATATATATATCTATAATATATATGATATATATATATATATATATATATATATATATATATATATTTATATATTAGAAAACGATTTTTAACTATATATATATATATATATATATATATATATATATATATATATATATATATATATATATATATATATATATATATATATATATATATATATATATATATATATATATATATATATATATATATTACAAAAATATTAACACTGAAGTGCAGGGCCTTTCAGGGAGGGGACAGAAAACCATATATATATATATATATATATATATAGAAAAATAGATATATATATATATAAGTTATTATTATATATAAATATATATATATATAAGATATGGAGTTTTATATATATATATCTGTATATAAATTTTTATATTTATATATAAAAATATCTGTATATACGCAATTTACGGTATTTTTATTTTCATTTTATTATTTTTCCAATTAAAATGACTGTTCAGAATTTAGGATTTCCATTTTGAAAGAAGCCAATTTAAATAAACATTTTTCACGGTGATAATAAATATATTTAATAAAATAATTTTATTTTGCCAAGGGTATTTCATCACATAACTTATCATTTACGTCAAAGTAAAGTTTTTCTATATATATATATATGTTATATAATATATAAGAAAATTTCAAAGGTAAGTTTTTCAATATATATATATATATATATATATATATAGTTATATATATAGTATATATATATATATATATATATATATATATATATCATCAGATGCCCCTTTTCTCCCAGAACTGAGTAGGGTGCGCAAGCATACACCAGAATCCGAGGCATGCATGAACATTTTTAGGGCATAAATAAATGGTAGCTGGATCCAAACCCAGATACAACTAACTGTTCACTTAATCTTAGTAAAATTAGTGCCCTTTCTAACCGACCAACCTAGATGTTCATCAGCCCTGACAGGGAGTTGGCACTGGGTGCTGCTAACATAAGTGCAAGTAGAGGGTCTTATGAGATAACTAGGAGCCTATAGAGACGTTGGAGATGAAGGCAAAAATAAATTTCAAATGTTGTATGAATTTGAACTTAGATGTTGCTCGGCTAGAGCCGGTGCTTATTTACATCCAAACCCCCTGCAGTCCAGCATTAGAAATTATAATTTCGCTATAAATAATCCTATTATTCTATCTCACTTCATCATTCTTGCATAAACGAACCAACCAACAACTTGATTTGTAAATTTTAGAATCAAATCACATAACCAGTCTAAATAAATCACTTAATAATGATATCGACCCCATCCACATGCAACTATTTTAGTGTCATAATGTATTGTTCTGATTATCAATTTTGTGATAATTATTTTATGTGGACTCCAATAGCCTTATGCCTCCAAGCTTTTAGCTCTAGGCTGCTGTTATTCTGAAGATGGGAATGAATGATTCGACGAAACGTCTACCGGATCTTTTCATATTTTATCCAGAACAATTTTAAACTACGATTTTCTATCAATCTATTGTATTAAATAAAACAGAAGTCTTTATTAAGATTTTTATTGTTTTCCGTCAAGTATGTTCATAGAATTGGTTCTGTTATTTATTATAAAAATCAGATTCCAAAGAAATATTCACCTATATATATATATATATATATATTATATATATATATAGAGAAGTTATATATATATATATATATATATATATATATATATATATATATATTATATATATATATATATATATATATAATATATATATATATATATATATAAATATATATATATATATAGGTTATTAGCTGGGCATGACATCCGCATCCGCATCCGCATTTGCGGAACATCCGCACCTAAATTGACGCATCCGCATCCGCATCCTCTTTTGAAAAATGAGGATGTTGAGGATGTTTTCTACATTTGATTAAATGCATATAAAATAAATATTATTTGTCATCTTTATCATGGGAGTTTATGGGAATAATTGTAATTTTAAATTTCTGATTTCTGTGTATATATATATATATATAGTATCGTATATATATATATATATATATATATATATATATATATATATATATATATATATATATATATATATATATATATATATATATATATATATAATCTAGAGCCGTGTACGTGGAAGCAAGAAATGAAGCGGAGAGAGTGAAGAGGAGGGCAAAGGAGGAGGTGGCTGAGAAGCTAGCAAAGGAACTGATGGATGATATGAAGGAAGGCAAGAAGAAGATTTTTAGATTGGCAAGAACGTATAGAGGAGCGAAGAGTAGAGTATGTAATATCAAAGACAAAAATGGAGAAACATTGGTAAGCCCGAAGGAAAAAACAAAAGGTGGATGGAGTACTTTGATGAGTTGTTGAATGTGGAAGTGCAGTCGGAAGAGGAAGGTGAGAGAGAGGAGGAGGAGGAGAGAAACGTGGAGGGAGAATAGGAGGAGGTAATAACGGAGGAGGAATTTGAGGAGGCGTTAAGGAAAATGAAGAGCGGAAAAACTCTTGGTGAGGATGGGATAAATATTGAGTTGCTGAGGGAGA